>JAXCGZ010005771.1:0-20000 GCA_037179515.1 Halocaridina rubra
CGTCTAATTAATAGAATAATATAAAATTCCTTTGTATATATGCCTATTTCCTGGTTTGATTATATCTAGATATCTTAGATTTTCTTTAGGTAATAATAATAATAATAATAATAATAATAATAATAATAATAATAATAATAATAATAATAATAATGCATTAGCGGGTAATTGAATAGCTAGTAAATGATTAAATGACCTCCTTATAATTGTCGGGTAGTGAGACATCGAGCAGCACCCAGGATCATCGGCAGATGGCCAACTACCACCATCGTCAAGGTGTTCGTGGAATTAACCACCGGAAGATATCTACCCTTATCTTTGGGAGACTTAACGTCACCGACCTTTAAGATATCAACTTGGGCAGGTTAATACTACCGCCTCTGAGTTGCCCTGAGTGAATGGGAAATCGACTAAATGGAGCGGAGCGAGGGGAATGGCTCTCTCTCTCTCTCTCTCTCTCTCTCTCTCTCTCTCTCTCTCTCTCTCTTTCTCTTTTCTTCATCTGGGTTTGGAGACAATAATACTGCTTCCTTATTTCCCTGCATGTCGTTGAAATCGACCAATGGGGAGGAGCGACGAAACTGTCTTCGTACCGAAGTTTTTTTTTTATGAATTCGGCAAACCCCCCCCCCCTTACATTGGGGATTGTGGCCCATGTGTGTATATAAATAGAGGGATTTAAAGTTACTTTTGTTCTTGTAATAACAATTATTAATTATAATATCATTATCTATTCAGTATGGAATGTATATGTTTGTGTATGTGTTGGATGTATACTAATATCGATATTCCCTTGTAGTCCTTTCTGCTCTTTGACGTATTTATATCTATTGTGCATTCAACGGGACGTGGCTTGTGGTATTCTGTTTGTGCGCTTTACTTTAATCTACGTAAGAGAGGGGTTCCAACAGAGTTTTATCCTGTTGCTTGACACTCTCTCTCTCTCTCTCTCTCTCTCTCTCTCTCTCTCTCTCTCTCTCTCTCTCTCTCTCTCTCTCTCTCTCTCTATATATATATATATATATATATATATATATATATATATATATATATATATATATATATATATATATATATATATATATATAACGCTCTCTTTCGTCCTTTTGTATATATTGAAAACTTGTACACATTGCGAAATTTTCCTGATTGTACAAAAGATACCAGATATATTTGAATTTTTTAATTGTATTTTAGTGTAATATATATATATATATATATATATATATATATATATATATATATATATATATATATATATATATATATATATTTATATATATATATATATATATATAATATATATATATATATATATACATACAGCATACATACCTGTCGCTTATGTTCTTAAACCAGTTAAGTATTTGTAACAATGGAAGAGAGACAACGAAGCATGAGACTGAATTTATCGTCACCTCTGGATGTAAACAGGATGCCTATCAGACCTTTCGCCGAGCAAAGTCTGAACATTGCAAAGGAACCTGTTGAGATTGTCTGCTTTGAAAATCTTGTGTTTACATGTTCTTTTGCACAACTCTCTCTCTCTCTCTCTCTCTCTCTCTCTCTCTCTCTCTCTCTCTCTCTCTCTCTCTCTCTCTCTCTCTCTCTCTCTCTCTCTCTCTCTCTCTCTCTCTCTCTCTCTCTCTCTGTATGTGTGTCTTTCTGGTGTGTGTGTCTTTGTGGTGTACGTGTATGTGTGTGTGTGTGTGTTTGTGATGTGTGTGTGCAGTGTTTCCGAAATCTTTATTCTAATTGTGGAGGCTTTTATTGCATTTGTCATTATCCTTAAGGGGGTCATTTGTCATACTGAATTTTAGGTCTCATAGGTGGTATTCTCATTCAAGTAAGAGCCTTTGTTGGCAATATTAAATGCTAGAGTTCCTTTAAAGTTGTGAGAGTTGTTTTTTTTTAGGGGAAGGCACGCTATAAAGGTTTGAAGGACCGAAATATAATTATCTGTCTGTCAAGCTATCTATCTATCTATCTTTTTTCGTTCTTTCTTTCTTTCTTTCTATCTAGCTATCTATCTATCTATCAATCTATCTATCTATCTATCTATCTATCTATCTATCTATCTATCTATGTATATCTATATATAGATATATATATATATATATATATATATATATATATATATATATATATATATATATATATATATATATATTCGTGTGTGTGTTATCAGGAAGCAAATAGTTCCTAAAATTAAATGGTGGACCAGTAGGTATATATAATTTTCAGTAGATTTTTCTTCTTATAACAAACTATAGATGCGATAATTTTTATCTATTGAGAGAGAGAGAGAGAGAGAGAGAGAGAGAGAGAGAGAGAGAGAGAGAGAGAGAGAGAGAGCCTCGCATTTCATGTCAGTGTTTTTAAACGTTTCAGTGTCTCTATGCCTGAAGGTCATCCTGTTTGCTAAGAAAACATCCATTGCCCATATACCATTTATCTAATCGAAGTTCTATTAAAATTGTTCCCCTGTAGAACACACTAAGGCTAAACATTTACCTTTGCCATTTTGGATAACATCCTGAGATGATTATCTGGCCAAACTTCCTTCTCACCGAATGCTCTTTTGAGAAAGAATGCTATCTATCCTTCAATCAGGTCTTCACTCAATAGACATAAAGAGGCTACTTCCACAACGGCTCCTATTTGTTTGTAGGGATGTGTTGTTATGCGTATGTGGTATATACTTGTAGAAATTCTCGAGAAAGAAGTTTTCACCCAGAACTTATTTATGGCACTAATATATTACAGCACTTACTAAAGAATTAGATTTTAAAAGAGAAGGACGAAAGAGGGCTTCATTAAGAAGATGAAGGACTGGCTGGCTGTTTACTAAAGCACATTCTGATGAATGGATCTGTATGAGGCCTCTTATCATTGTTTTTGTGGATGTATATATAGGTGTTTGTTGTGTTTTGTTTGTTTCTCTCAAGCGTGCACGCGTACGTTCAAGCTTTAATATTATCTATTCTTTAAGGTCTCCTTGTAGTAATTACCTAATTTTCTTAATTGTGCTCACGGGAAAGAACCCATGTGTAATTCCCCGTTTTCTGGTTGATATTTTTCTTTTTAACTTTTAAGCACATCATATCTTTCATCAAAACTATGAATACGTGTTGCCTTTATTATTGCTTTGCTTAACGAATTTCAGTTATCAGTTACTCTTACTTAAAGAAGTACAGTCTTACATCCTTGTAAAGAAGTTTACTCACGAAGCTTCAAATACCAACCTTTCGTTGTAGAGCCTTCAAAGTATCGCTTCCATCAACTCTCCAAACCATTGATATATTTAAAAACCGTTACCATATCGCTACTTTTTGTTCTTTCCTCGAGTGGTGGTACGTCTAACTCCTTCGGCCTTGCTTCACAACTGAGAGTTCGTATGTCTTTCACCAGATTCTCCTTGTGTCTTTGAATTATCTCCATTAGGTTTATAAGGCTTTTCAAGTTCGGATTGCAGAAGGTTCTGCATATGCAAGCTTAGACGTCATAGAAATATGAATCATAAAACTATTTTTTAACATTTCTTTGTCCATATGCCTTAAGGTCATCCTTATGTTTGGTAATAAAACATACGATACCTTTATTTTACCGTATTCATGCATTTCTGGACACAAATATGGCAATACAATTACCTCTAGATCTCTTACGTTCACAGATTCTTGAAGGTTCTCTCCTGCTACTCACTACCTAAACATGAGCGTTTTTGTTCTCTTTTCCATTCTCATTTCTTCATGTGTTGATATATTAAATCTCCCTAGACACTTGTCTGACCACTCATGCAGACTATTTAGTTTTTCCTGAAATTCTTTACCATCATTTTCGTATATAACTCATCACAATCTTTGCATCGTCAGCAAACATATTAAAAAATGCATAAACAGACTTCGGCAGATTATTTGCACATATGAGGAATACACTTGGCCACAAAACTAAACTCAGTGAAACACCTTTGCTAACCTTCCTCCAGTCTTTACTTCTTTCCCTCCAAATAAGATTTCATCCACTCCAAGATATTCCCACTTATTCTTGCCATTACTTGAAGCTTGGGAATAGTCTCTCATGGGGCGTTATCAAATGCCTTCTGAATATCTACTCGTAAGAATATACAATCTGCCCAGCCTTCTCTTTCTTGTAAAATGAGCTTATGTCTTTATATAATTCCAACTCGTTTTTTAAGTGTAGATGTGCCTCCTCTGAATCCATGAGTTCCCTCTAACATAAAGCTAAAAAACTTCAAGTGAAGAGAAATGTGTCTTTTCGGTATTTTCTCCATAATTTGAACACTGTGGTATACAAGGAAATAGGCTTATAATGTAGAGTTGTTTACTCTTTTTGGAGATAGGCATCACGTTTACATGTGTCCAGCATCTGGGAATCTCTCCTTATTCTAGCAACTTTTCCAATGTGATGCAGATTGCAACAGATTAGGGTGTAACACATTTTCAATACACAAAGGGATTAAATCATCAGGTTCAACAAGTTTATGAGTATCTAATTCCATCGTTGCTTTACTTGTTAGTTTGTGTGTTCTCTATAGTTTGTCGCCTGATCATCAATATGTTGGGCGCCATTTGAAAACATTCTCTTTTTTTTTATTTAATAAATCATCTTCCATCATAAAGTACATCTGCGAATATTTTTTGATGATAGTCTTTCTATATATATATATATATATATATATAATATATATATATATATATATATATATATATATATATATATATATTATATTTTTTTTTTCCCAACTGCTCTCGTCGAATGAGAACAGTACCATTAGTGTAAGTCGCAAATTACATCCTAGAGAGAGAAAGTTTATATATCAAGAAATTTAGACATACCAATGGTTCCTTGCCCTAACATATCAGTAGCCTTAGTCTTCTTTAAGAGTTATGAAGTACGTGTAAGCATTAGAAATTTAAATGATTATACTGAATATTGTTATTTTGATCCTTCTCTTACTTCTAACCTAGATTCTCTCTCTCTTCGCCGTAAGGTATCTTCCCTTTCGCTTTTCTATCGCTACTACTTCCATCGCTGCTCTGATGAGTTGGCGAGTTGCATCCCTCCTCCACTGCCGAGGCCGCATAACACTCGCCAAGCGGCCTCATCTCACAGGTACTGTGTGGAGATTTGTAGCTCGCGGATTGGTTGGTGCAGCGACTGCTTCTTCCCATCTACCTCCAGACTCTGGAACGCTCTTCCTCCTTCTGTCTTTCCTAATTCTTATGACCTTTCATCCTTCAAAAAGCAGATCTATCGTCATCTCAGAGCCTAGTCCTCCATATCTCTGGGTCCTCTGTACTTTGACTGTTTTTTCTGTCTGTCGTTTTCCTTTGTGCAACATTACCTCGTCTCTGCCTTGCCCTTAACCTTTTCTTTTCCTTCGTCTTGGTATTTTCTCGTGGCCGGGCCTACATTGGTGAGGGCAGTTTCTGCCTGTCCCGGTGTCACTCTCTTAAAAAAAAAATTTGACTGCTTACTGTTATTAGTATGATTATATTGACGTTGTTGTTGTTGTTATAAAAGTGATAGGAATTCGTTCTGCTATTTATTCACCACCTTGACATTTAGAGAGAAGAATGTAAATATAGTTATAATTATTTGCTACTTTGTCCTTGGAATGACCTTGCTCTTGTTGCCATTGTCCTTTTCGGAATACCTCATGAACAGCAGATGACGGATGTGCGCCCTTGAGATACTTTATATGACCTTTCCTAAACAATGGCTACTGAAAGGTTCTTCCACAGGGACTCTCAGCTTCTGAGCTTCTTATGAGACTCCGGTAACAGGAAACCGAGATCGTGTTTTTTTGCCTGAATTAGATTTTGCAAGTTCAGTCGTGTTTTTTGTCTTTTTTAGGAAATGTTAAATTTTTTTTTTTCATTTAAGACAATGGGGGAGATTAGAGTGATATTTTGATCGTCGCCCAAGTGGGCCCGTTTCAGTGGTTTTATATGCTCAGGATAGTGTAGATTTTAGGGTATACATGACGTTTTTTGAAATCACTTCGTGTACTTGAGGAAATAAGTTTATAAATGTATAATGCTTGCTTGAGAAGGTAGAGTTCGGTGAGAGTTTAATTAGTTATGGAGAGTTTTTAGCAAAAACCACGAAGGCCAGTGAAAACCTGAGGGCACCGACGTATAAACTGCCATTGTCATTCCCAGTGAGTAGCCTCTTTTAGGCCTATCTCTCCCCTCCCCCTTTGTTGTGCACTATGAGTAACAGTCATCGAATGATTAACCTTGAGTTTGTTTGCTGCGGCAAAACGCAATTTCGGAAACATTTGACCTTTCCTCTTCAGGTATGTTCAAGCACCGTCCCATCCTCTTTTTCTTTTCCTTTTTTTTTTCTCTTTAGTTTGCTCTCATCTTATTTTTTTTTCTTTTAATCTTGTGGTTTTGTGTGTAATACCTTGAATTTACTGCAAAGGAAACACGTCAAGGCTGTTCACCATCCTTTTTTTTTTTTTCCAACTTGCTTGCTTAAGATAGACACGATATTGTATCAGCTCTTCGTAGCATCACAAGAGCTAAAACTACTTAAGAAAAATAAGATATTAATAGGATATAGTACTGGAATCGTACCTCTCTAATATTTCGCCATATTTAATGACTACACTTTTCCTGAAGGGTTCTGCTTCTGACGGTTTAATAATGTTTGTCACTGAGCTAAGCAATACTTTATGTACAAATATGTGCATGTATGTGTATGTGAGAGGGTGAGGGGGTAAGGAAATCCATCAGTGATATAATATTAGAAATAGAATACTAGTATATTGCTACATTTCGATACCAATCTTGACCTCTAATCAGGCACAATATGGAAGTGGTAAAATATGAATCCCAAAATATGTAATTCTATGTCGTTCAAGATTATATGTGTGTGTATTTGAGTGTGTGCGTGTGGGAGGGGGGAATTTCTGGGTCACGGAAAGGTATCCTCCTATTCATTAATTCTGAAGCAAATGTTGAATTCGGACACCAGCCTAAACTAATCGAACTGAAACAAGGCTGGTATCCGAATTCCATATTTTATTCAAAATGTTCCCCTTTCCGTATTTTACCTTGATATTTGTATTTTTTTTTCTTTTGTCCTTACTGCTTGTAGACTTTGAGGGCCGCCATGTGACACTCTTTTCATCACTTGTAAAGAGGAAAAGAGAGCATGCTAATAAAATTTCTTGAACTCAATAGTTAAAGGTATTTTTTTCCAATAATGTTAATAGTTCCAATATATTATGAAAAATAGTTTTCAGTTCAGTATTACCTGATAGTCTTATTATTGATTTTTATTAATATTTATAAAAGAATGTAGTCTCCGTGGCAAAATGGTAGCCTCTGCGACTCTGAGGCGGCAGGTCGAGGGTTCGCGCCCCGTCACGGACTGAGGTTAGTAAGGGCATACATTCAGGGTAACGATTACATCTGCCAAAACAAGTCCTTCGCAAGAAGGCAACCGTCCTAGCCTTAGTAAGGGCATGCACTCAGGGCAACGATTACATCTGCCAAAATAAGTCCTTCGTAAGAAGGCAACCTTGACGTAAACCCGAATCCATTTATAAAAGAAATAATGATAGTGTTGCTTAGCTGTAATTTTAATGTACTAGAAATTCTCTTATTTAATTAAGAAAGAATAACACATGAAATAAGTTTGGTTCTTTTATGTCATATGAATTATAGTATAATACCATCTAATAATTATATATATATATATATATATATATATATATATATATATATATATATATATATATATATATATATTTTTTTTTTTTTTTTTTTTTTTTTTTTTTTTTTTTGCGCGTGTGTGAAGTAGTAAGAGTTATTGATTAAGAATATAGAAAGTAAGGATTCGGTGGTAAAAGAATTATGCGTGTGTTTTAGCAGTGGCCTCATTGTACTCTATTTTTGAAATATTGTCAAGCCATCTTCGTAGTGCATTTGAGAATAGAGAAGATCAAGGTGTTTGCGACCTTCGCGTGTGGTCTGTGATGGAACAGTATCGTCGTGAGCTCACGCGTTTCCATAAGTCATGAAGCAGCAGCTCTCGAACAAAAATGGTCAACCCTTCACTTCGTTGCTATTGTTAGCCTTCCTCTACCTCTTGCAGTTGGCATTGTAAATTCGTAAAAGAGAATTTGTGTTTGTACTTATTATCTAATAAGTGTTTTTCATTCCTTTTTTAGGATCGTCAAGTATTTTGTTTAGTTTTCCTGGTACTTGAAATTCAACAGCGTCTTTGGATGAGAGGAATATAGTCCTCAATATAGCTATGCATTTTTAACTATATTCAGTTTATGTTAATTACAATATGAAGTTGAATGATAAATTTTACATTACCTGGCTTGATAGATTAAATAATTAAATAAATAAATAAACAAATAAATGAAATTACATTTCTTGACTTGATAACATAGAGAAACAAATAATTATGTAGATAGATAAATAGATGTATTTCATTTGTTGGTGACTTCATTTGAACCTATTTTATGATGATACAGACAAGATAGACATCATCCAAAATAAGAGGTTAAGCTTGGTCAAATACTCGACGGTGCTTCTCGTAAGGTTACGAGAATGGAAAGTAAAAAAAAAAAAATACATCTTCACGTTCATTCTCTGGAGGTCAAGACATGGGCCGAGTGTCCTTGAGGGGGGGGGGGATCCTTTTTAAATACTCAAAGTCATGGACTTCGTATGTTGTATTCGAGAATCTTTGTTGCGCACCATTTGCGCACCCAATTTCCTTGTTTTGTTACTGAAGGGGTAACATGAAGCTTTCCCCACTAGCTGTATGTTAGAGCTTTTGTTGATCATTGGCAATTATTTTTCTTACTTCATTTCCAATCTATTTTCTTGTCTCATGGCAATATTTAGGATACTTAGGTAAATTTTTAGGCAAGTAATTGTACATCCATTTTTTCGCTCCTCTTTTTCATCTTTTGTTTGTATCAGTTACCTGAGGTTAAAACCGTCTCTACAATGAAGATAGCTAATATGGTTGATGGTAATGAGATCATGTATAAACTGATCTTATAGCATCACTGTGCATCAAAGAAAAGTTATCTTGCCCATCCTATCCTCTGCTTGCAGAAGGTAAAGCTTGCAAAACCCCCGGTCAGATTTATTTTGGCACTAGTAAAAATTCACCTCTCCTTACCACTGACTGTCGAGTAAATAATATCACTAATACATACCCTCAAATCTCTTTCTTCAACTCCTCACCTTTCCAACATTCTTGGTGTGAACTCTAATCTTTCGTCTATGGAACAGCACTTGTGTACATCCCTCCCTAACCTCCTCCTTCTCTCTGAAACCCAGCCGTCTCGCCTTGCATCCACTTACCCATTTCAAATTGCTCACTATAACTTATATTCTCTTTTCTGTTACAGAGGTGGGATCTGTGCTTACTGCAACACTAACACTCCTATAACATGGCTCATGGACTGTAATTCTCATGACTTTGATGTTCTCTGACCGAAAATATATCCCTCCACTACCACTATATTCCTTTGCTTCTGCCACTGTTCTGCAAACTCCACTGACTCTGTGTCTTTCTTTTAATATCTGTTCTCTTGCCATGCTTTCTTGCTATCTTCTCACCCACACCCTGAAGTTCTCTATATTGGGGACTTCAGTGTATACCATAATGAGTGGCTTAATTCTTCTCACACTGATGTGGAGTAAGTGAGGCCCATGCTTTCTCTATTACTTACGATCTGGAGCAGATTATCAAGCATCCTACTCTTGTTCCCAATCGCCACGAACATGCAACCAACACTCTCGGCATATTTCTTACTTGAAATCCTTCAAACTACTCGTATTCTGTGCTTTCCTCTATGGTAAATCTGACCACTATGTGATCTCAGTCTCTTCCATTTTTGCTTCCTTTCCATCAATTCCTCGTACTGAGCACCGCCTTTGGCACTTTGAGCATACCCAACGTGATGGTTTGCATAACTTCCTCTTTGACTTCCCATGGATTGACTACTGCTTTTAGACCTGCAACCCTGATCAAGTAGCCCTAAAAGTTGCAGAGTTCATAACCTTGGGAATGGAGGCATTTATCCCCTCCTCTATGAAAACTTTTGCTCCCCCTAATCCTTGGTTTGACCGTGCCTGCTCCATGGCTATTCAGGCCAGGCATAGCGCACACCAGTGTTACCAAGCTTCTCCTGATTTAACTTGTTCTGCTTTTATTACAGCTAGGAATCGCTGCACTGCTCAGATGCGAAGGTATATAGCTTCTTTTATATAAATGAAAGTTAAGGACCTTAACTCCTCTCCTGCTGATAAATGTGTCCGGTCCTTAGCCAAAAACCTCTCCAAAAACTTCTGTAACTCAAACTTTCTTCCTCTCATTCGTTCTGATGGTTCTATAACTTACTCTCCCACTGACAAAGCTACTCTCTTTAGCTCTCATTTTTCTGCCAACTCTTCTGTACAGCTTCCACAAGGCAAGATCCACTGGCAATCTCCTGTCTTATTTACTCATGTATGTTCATCTTCTATGAGGAACTTTGGGGAATCCTTTGTCGTCGCCTTTGATATCTCTAAGGCTTTTGACAGAGTGGCACAAGGCTCTGTTGGCCAAACTCCCTGCCTGTGACATTACCTCTTTAATCTATTCTCTGATATCCAGTTTTCTTTTTGACTGCTTTATATCTGTGGTTGTCGATGGCACAACAGTTAGCCCATTCCCTGTTACCAGTGGTGTTCCACAAGGCTTTGTTCTTTCTCTTACTCTGTTCCTTCTCTTCATTACTATCTTCTTCAGTACCCATCCTCCTCTCTTCCGACAATTCTACCCATCATATTCCCTCTGCCTTCTCTTCACAAACTTCATCTAGTACTCGTATCACTCTTTCTTCCACTCTCAACTCCGATTTGCAGAGGGTATCTGAGTGAGGCACCCAAAATTTAGTTAATTATTTTTTTTTTTTTTATGATTGTGTCACCAGGACGGGCCAAAAAAATAAATAAAATAAAACAGCCCCCACCGAGCCGGGGCACGAAGAATACATTAAGTAAAAAGTAACAGGGATGGAGAGTGTAATGACTTGTCAGATGTGAAGGGATAATAAGAGGTGTGTAATGAATATCCAAGAATATTCGGTGTTGATGTAGGCATAACAAATAACCGTAACTGAAGGAAGACTTAACATCGAACTGTCCTGGACAGTCTTATTCAAGTATAAAAATCCTTCAGCTGTAGTATCGCAACGGGCGGCTGATGCCATGGGCCAACCTACTACTGCTAAGATATTTAAGTTACAGTTACCCTCACATACATACAACTGTACTCAAAAGGAATATATTTAAAAAAATAAAAATAAAAAAACACGACGGGAACATATATTAGGAGCCTATGGGCACCTCTGAAAACAGCCAAATTAGGCACCCCATGAAATCCACGCTCGCGCACGTGACCTTTTGGAACCAGTTCCTTAAAACCTTCCTAGTCGTGTCAGTTACATATTAAGAAAAAAATAAAAATATAAATAATAGACTTACAATGCAAAGTCCGCAATATATCGATATGATCGCATGATTCTTTACTTATCAATAAACAAGTAATGCATTCATATTACCCTAGGAAGGGTAACATTAGGAAAAAAATAAAAAAATAAAAAGAAAATTAAGGTTTAGTTTAAAAGAAAAAAAAAGAAGACAGAGACAAACAAACCAACAAAAACATTTATTTCCATTTTGTACAATGGTTATTCAACATTAATAGTAACTTATAAGTAGACATGTAATTAAACTAATAAATAAGAGGGTTAGACATATAGTTAAGTTAAATGTAGCTTTCATAGAAAATAATAATGCTGTAATAAAAATGTTAACAATAATGTTAATAATAAAGTAGTAAGTATGCCACTAGATACAGGATCGTTATTATCGGCATCATTTCCACATTTTATTGAAGACGATCATCCAGAAGTGTTCAAGAGAACTATTTGAGATTGTGATAAATGGCGTTAAAAAAAAAGAAAAACATTCGTATTCCAAGTTCTTGGAAAATTATATTGTAACTATCCCTCAACTTAATGCCTCTAAGACTGTTTCTGGCTATCTCTTTTTCATTTTCTCCTGATAGCCCTATTGGCTTTGATATTAACGAAATATATCCTCTTAATCCTGTTAACGTATTTGGAATCCACATAGCCTCCAACTTGTCTTGGAGGAATCACATAATCCAAATTTTTAAATCTGTATCCAAAATATTGGGGGTTCTGTTTAATTTTCGTAATTACTTTTCCTCTTCACAGTTATTTAAACTCTATGAAGGTCTTATCCATCCCTGCTTAGAATACTGCTTGTCCATTTCCTTGATAGGATTGAAATCTAAAGCAGTCAAGCTCCTTAATGACTCTTATCTTGCATTTAATCTGGATTCTCTTTGTCTTCGCTGTAAGGTATCACCCCTTTCTCTTTTCTATCGCTACTACTTCCATCGCTGCTGTGATGAGTTGGCGAGTTGTATCCCTCTTCCACTGCCGAGGCCGCATAACAGTCGCCAGGCGGCCTTGTCTCACAAGTACTGTGTGGAAATTTGTACTACCTTCTCAAGAATTCCTCCTCAGTAGGTATTCATTAAAGCCTTCAATTTGAATATAAAATGGTAATGATGATGATCCGGTTTACATCACGGACTCACTTTTCTGTTAAGGGCCAGGACTGTGCCTTCTGTCGAAGGATTTTGGTTTTGGTAAGTGTGATCGTTATCCTGAGTGATTGCCCTATCTAACCTCAGACCGTGGCTGGTCTCGAAACGACGACCTGACGAATCGGAGTCGCGTGCGTTACCAACCCGGCAACGGTGGCCATGAATATAGAATGGTAATAACATCTTGAAGTACTCATCATATTTCTTGCGTGCGAGAATCAACAAAGCAAGGAGGTTGATGACGCAATAACCAGTTCTAGTGTAATTGCCGCATAATTGTGCAGAATATTTGGCGCCAAGACCATGGCTGGGTAACTGGCTGAAACAGTATGTTTTATGCGCATTACGGAATCACATTAATGGTGTGAAAATTCCACGTTAGTGCATTAATGTCTTCCGATGATTAATGTTGTTTTACTTGGGAAGTTATTCTTATATGAAGAGCATAATTATTATTAGTATTATTATTATATTTTGTATTTTTATTTCCAGTGAAGTAACTTAAACTATGTGTGTGTGTGTGTGTGCTTGTGTATTTTTTTTTGGGGGGGTTGTGTGTGTGTGTGTGTGTGTGTGTGTGTGTGTGAAGAATATTTGAGCAGCTATTCCGTAACTAGCACTTATTATATAAAAAGTGATATTGAAAGAATAAAAAAGGAATATACACAATTAAGGATCAACTTTTTAACGATCTATCATATAAGAATGTATTTATAGAATGAAATATTCCCATTGAGCAAACTGTGATAGCGTTTTTCGAACTTCTTTTATTGAATGAACGAGGGGCGATGTCCTTGGAAATCGCTCCGTTAGGACGTTAGGAAATTCCAGTGAAGGGGACGTTAAACGGAGTAAACGGTTTCCCTCTCAGGACAAAGGATATTGTGACATTTTTATCTGGACATGCATAGCATTCTCTCTCTCTCTCTCTCTCTCTCTCTCTCTCTCTCTCTCTCTCTCTCTCTCTCTCTCTCTCTCTCTCTCTCTCTCTCTCTCTCTCTCTCTCTCAAGATAAATTGCCAATATATGTATCCTTTTATCTCTTTGAATCAGATTCTTTTAAGTTCTCCTGCTTTTGAATACCTTAACATGGGTCAAAACTTTTACACTCTGGCCCAGAGTCATTGTTTTACATTTTGAACTATATGGAGATCGCTGGTTGTAGAGGAAATTCCTCTCTCGTATTCCTTGGGGGCCAAAAGGATAATACAAGGCGCGGTGGTGGCCGCGAACGTCTGATGTGGGAGAGGTGGGTGCGGATCATATGTATTGGCATTCCAAATCTGTATATATATATATATATATATATATATATATATATATATATATATATATATATATATATATATATATATATATATATATATATATATATATATATATATATATATATATATATATATATATATTTTAGTGTGTTTACATTTTGTTCCAATGGTTGTGCAGATAAACTATATTTTACCTGAAATACTCTTAGACGGAAGAATGTGTAAATGATAAGGATCTTCAGCTGATGGGTCTAACTAGTGATATCCTCATGAAATTCTCTTTCCATCCGTTGCTCTCCCTACCACTCAGTCCACTATCCTCCCTTCCCCCCTCCTTCTCTCCACCTGTGCCCACCCCTTCTCCTACGGCCAAGCCAATTTGCTCTGGATTTCGTCATCGTTTAGATTACGCCTTCTCGAGAGCAGCACGAATGTCTTGCTCCGGCCATCCACGGGTGTTACTGGTCACTCACCGGGAACTCATTCGAGGATCCTATAGTACTCCATTGGCTGGGATATTCCATATATAGAAAGTTACAGTAGGATGTAGATTCCTGTAGGATATTAGGATGTAAATGCCATTTTTCCCAAGGTAAAACAGGATATTGCCCTCCGAGTAGGACATTATTATACATCAGTATATGATTTTTACAACCAGGATGTTTGTCATTTATGCCGTCTACCACTAATAAACGTGATTTCTCTCTCTAAGAGTCTTAAAATCTCATTAAATTTTTAAGTTATATTCTTAACTTATTCTATTTCCATTAGCTGGTGTTGCAATTCTTTTGTTACTACGTTCTTTGTTTCCATAATAGAGGAAGTGTTATCTCTTAAACGCATGTATGTCACCATCTTGTCAGACTCTATTGTAAAACTACTGAATTTTGCAAGTTATCATCAAAGAACTTCAGTCTATACTTTTTTATGGTGTACAGACAGTCCTTTTCCTATTTAGTTATATTATATGTATGTTGATGACAATAATACTGAAATTATATTTAATTCAGGGTACTGACTATTGCAGAAACTTTATAAGCTCTATCAGTGTATTCCTTTGGTTGACTTGATAATTTTGGGATCTGGCTCAACAAATTTTTGCCAATAAGAGATTTTTCTTAGGTGATGCGTGTGCAGTGACATTATAACAGCAACAACAATAATAATAATAATAATAATAATAATAATAATAATAATAATAATAAAAAGAAAAAAGACCAATTCTTGACATAGTCAGAACCCACTCGTATTTTAGATGGAAATTTGGATAGGTATTGCCTTTGATGTTTTGTGTGCTTGCATATGCTTACGCTAGAGCATCCCATTTTCGTAAATGCATTTCCATCTTTGCTTTGTTCTAGTATGTCGAGAATACTTTCTTGTCTTCATAGCTAGATTTATACGCAGAACAGCCCAAATACTTAGATGATTGAATAATAAAGCTGGTAATAGGGATTTGCGCAGTACGTAATAAAAGTAAGTTCTATTGTCATTCCATGCAGTAACGAGAAGTTTTCCAGTACTGATATATGGTCATTAGAGTTTTCAGTTATTGGTTTAAAGGAAATTAACTCTCTCATTTCTAGATTTCACTCTTATAATATATATAGTATTGTGAAGCCTTTCTCTGGTTTGTGTTTTTGATGCTGTATTACCAGACTGCTCTAAACCTTCTTTTTTTCGTTAAATAAGAAAAGTCAGATATGTTCATAAAAATATTCCTACAAAATATTTAGCATCATTTTTATAATGTTCTTAAAGAGACCCATCCGTTAGCAATATGTAGTAGGTTGGCTCATGGCACAGCCGCCCGTTGCGATACTACAGCTGAAGAATTTTTTGAACTTAGATAGGTCTGTTCAGGACAGTTCGATGTCAAGTCTTCCTTCAGTTACGGTTCTTTTTCTATGCCTACAGCTACACTGAATATTCTTGGATATCAATACGCATCTTTTAGTATTCCCTCACATCTGACAAGTCATTGCACTCTCCATCTCTGTTTTTCTTTACCTTATGTATTCTTTGTGCCCGGGCCCGATGAGGGCTGTTTTATTTTATTATTTTTTGGCCCGTCCTGGTGTCACAATCATAAAAAAAAAAATCTTGGGAATTCTATATTAAGAGAGAGAAATAAAAATGTATCCTCCAGTCCAGGATGAGACTTCGATGGCAATCTCTTTCCTAGGATTGGACTGCTCTCACCTTGAAATCTTATGATTCATGTCTAGGAATTTTTCTCGATTTCATAAATACTTCTTGGCTGCTAGTATCCTTTTATAATATACAAAAGAAGACGGAAATAATGTTTGTCTCAGGAGTTATGGAATTTGTACTGCTATTATTACGGGTCGGGTACTTTTTGGAGCCGCTCTTTGGCATTGAGCTGTTTGCCGTTCCCCTTTTGGGACTAAGCTATCTTTACCTAATCTAGCCAAAACAGCTTGGTTCCTAAGAGGCAACGCCAAAACACCCTAGCGCTATTATTATTATTATCATCATCATAAACTCTCCAGATCGTTTTTTTTTTCAATTAATAGATTCATAAATGTGAAATAACGCTTGAAGAATCTGCATTCAGTAAAGAAATATTTCTCTGCTTGAAAATGTTGAACAGGAAATCTTTAAATGGCCTATAATCACTACCTTTGTTGAATAAATATCACGAGGCCTTAACAGTGTCTTCTGTCGTCATTACATGTACACATTTATTCCTTGGCTTATATTGCCTTGCGATTTATTCCAGGCCCTTCATCAACAAGGTACGACTTATATTAAGTAAATTATTCAGAAAATATTTTTGTCCTGTATTTTAGAAGCTTTGCATACTTGTAGTTACTGTAAAAGAGCAACATTTGTGTGTGTGTGGTTTTTTCTTGACATATTTGTATTTTCCCCATGGCCGGGATTCGACCTAGAAAACTTAAACACATTATACTCATCTCGTGCGTGTGTGTGTGTATATATATATATATATATATATATATATATATATATATATATATATATATATATATATATATATATATACACGTATGTAGGAGAGAGAGAGAGAGAGAGAGAGAGAGAGAGAGAGAGAGAGAGAGAGAGAGAGAGAGAGAGAGAGAGAGAGAGAGAGAGAGAGAGAGAGAGAGAGAGAGAAAGAGAGAGAGAGAGAGAACTAATATTGATGTATCATTTGCATCCCTTCATATCATGAGGCGAAGATGATATACCTGTGAAAGATGTTTACATATTGCATATTCCTCAGCCTTTTCATCCGTGTATTCATGACCATGGTTTGTGTATTATCTTTCAAAACTGCAGATGTGGTCATTTTGCCTCGACGTGCTTCAACCTTTTATTAAGTTTACAAGCATGAGCTGCATACGATAATCTCTTCTTCTTAAGTTATGAAACGCGTAGTACACTGTATCCAGGTGGCATTGGTGGTGTGGTCAGCCTCCTTGCTAAACAGAGCCATCGAGGTTTTAGGATGCAAATAGTGTTTGTGTGTATTATGATCATCTTTTTCCTTCCGATTTATTTTATATTGTTCTCGAATATTTTTTGGCTTGCCCTGATTTCGGTGAAAGTATGTAAACAGGGAGATAGTGATGTCTATAGGTGTAGAATAATAGGGCTTGCAAGTCATACTTGCTTTAAAGATATGGAGAAAATGTCAGGTATTAGCAGTATAATGACTCGCTGCTTTTAACAAAAGCTCCTTTGTATTCGTGATCCCTCTAATAAAAGTGTTGGGTTAAATTTATATGACCTAGTCGTGTACTGCCGATTATCAATTTGACTAAATTACTTTTCCATTCTCTTTATATGCTATTGATATGGGTTTCGATATCTTTTGGATAGTGCCATCAGTGCTAGTGAAAAAAAATAGTAACAGCTGGCACCAACAGACTGTCTCTATCCACTTCCTCTCCCAAACAACATGTGGATTGATAGGGACCACAACCTCTTCACATTCTTATTATCATGAGCCTTATTAGTAAACACTGTACATTTCTGTATTTCCATTTTGCTAGTCACATTGTGGTATGACCTTATCCTTGCTCGTGATTATGATGACTAAGATTTGCTGCTGAACCTTTCCATGTATTTGGATGTGTCGAGATGAGTAGATCGAGTGTATGTGTGTGTGTGTGTGTGGGTGTGTGTATTTGATATTAGTTTGAATTGTTGTTTTCCACAAACACATATCTTTGCACACCAACGCTAACGATTGTTTATTACCCTTTTCCAAGTGATAAAGAACTCATTCTAAGGTATTGTTTGAAGAATTATGAAATTAATATCAAAATCATGATCCAAGTCACTGTGTTTTCCTTACTCGTATAGTTATGTTTCCCCTCAATTTCTTAAACAAGTATTTTAGTTTGTATGTATTTTATTCTACTCCTTTCTTAACCTCTTTTGTGTCCTTTCTATTCCATCCAACAACAAAGAAAGTATTTATCGATTAATGTGAGTTTGGAACTTGGATCACCAGTGTGTAAAGTAAGACCGTGAACCTCTTGGCCATAGATGTTTAGTATGGTTGTATGGAGGTTCCTGGTGTTTATTAGCATAACCTCTCCCACCTAACTCTCTCTTACTTCCTCCCCCTCCCAAGTCACAAGAAATGGGTGTTTTAGCACGTCCACGAAACACACGAAGAATATATAACAGTCTTTATTTTTTGTAATAGTGCCTTGTTATGCTACTCAGACTTTTACTGAAAAGTAATAGTAGTACGTTTTATATTTGACAAGGCCATGAGTAGCACTTTATATCTTACGTGTCATTAATACCGTACACAGTCATTAATGTTGTCTCGTTTGCTATGGCGTACACTGCTAAAGGGTTCATTTTGTCAATCATAATCGTATTGCAATGTTCTCATCATTTCCTTTTTTTTTATAACGCTTTCTTCCCAATTGTTTCTATCATCATTCCTAATAATAATAATAATAATAATAATAATAATAATAATAATAATAATAATGATGATGATGATGATGATGATTTCATAATAATAAATTTTATTGATAATTATATCCTTTATCTTGAACAGGTTAGTGCATTTGGTATCATGACGTTTACTGTGTTTTAAAGTTGAGATTTAATGTTAAATTACTTTGGTCAATTAACAATTTGACTGCTTTAGTCACGATAGCTTAGAGATCGGAGACTCCTGTACAAGGTTTTTACTAATGCAGAGAGAGGATTTAAGCAGGATTGTGTTTTGTCTTGATACTCATTGTCCATAGTGTTTTCTACGAACTTATCCCCCCCCAAAAAAAAAAATGAATTATGTATCTGAGTGAAGCAGATAAAGACTTAAATATTCCACTTTTAATAGTCTGGTTTCGACTGATCCCACTGTCGATTTTTAACGTTGCTACTTAGGGCAAAACGTAGACTCACCCATTTCTGATAAGAAAGAGCAGCTGATGACAAGTGACTGAACTACACTATTTTTTCTTAATCACAAATATCTTTAAGAAAACTGATGTACGAACCACAACAGAGTATCGAACTTGGATCTACTGTCTCTCATCTCCCAGTTTTTGGAGGATTCTTTCTAGTTACAATACTTTTACTATTGAGAAATAAATTGCACAAGATTATTTAATTTACGTCATATAGGCACTGTATGATGCGTATATCAAACCTCAGATGCTAGAAAAACAGTCACGTAATTTCATGTCGCAATATGTAGGTTAAAAACCTGCACAAAGACAATAGAACTCTTAGCCTACGTATATCAGTGACGTCAGTTATTGTACCTCTATAATTGCATGAGATAACGTAATGTGTGTGAAGTTTCTTGTATGTCACTGAATTATCAGCTGTATAATTTATATTTATATACATTTATATAAATAAAAATAGTATGAACTATACTTGGTGTGTATGGAATGGAAGTAACTGTAGCAATAATAATAATAATAATAATAATAATAATAATAATAATAATAAAGCTTATGATTACGATGATAATAATGATGATAATAATTCGAGTTGCATATACATCGTTGTTCCTTATCATACTGGAAAATCGGACAG
>JAXCGZ010005771.1:22500-62500 GCA_037179515.1 Halocaridina rubra
TAGGTTAGGTTAGTACAGGTTGTTAGGCATTAACCTAATCTAATCTAACTTATCCTAACCTAACCTGACAAGTTACGGGGCTATTTGACTTACTGGGAGTCGTTATCTGTACTCGATCCAATAATTCAACTCCAAAAGAAGCCTAAATAGGATACCTAAGATCAACGAAGAAAAGATGAAGCAGAACAAAAAGAGGCTGGAAGAAAGCGCTATTTAATTCATTTCAGTTTGTCAAAAAAAAAAATAAGAAAAAAATAAGTTAAATAGGACTGAAGCTGATTATACCTGAGAGAGAGAGAGAGAGAGAGAGGAGAGAGAGAGAGAGAGAGAGAGAGAGAGAGAGAGAGAGAGAGAGAGAGAGAGAGAGAGAGTGTATCGTTAGATTTGGTTGGTCCCTACTATGCAGAAGTCTACGGGACAACAACGAAACATTTCGATACCTGTGCGCTCTCTCTCTCTCTCTCTCTCTCTCTCTCTCTCTCTCTCTCTCTCTCTCTCTCTCTCTCTCTCTCTCTCTCTCATATATATATATATATATATATATATATATATATATATATATATATATATATATATATATATATATATATATATATATATATATCTCACTGTAGCTGTCTGTCTGTCTGTTTATTTATCTCTATCTTTCTCTCTTTATCAGGTATACCCAGTTTTGTTGTTCTGTTTACTATTACCAAGAATTTGAAAGGAAACTTTAACTTTTACACTTTCTTCTATACGATTTTGTTTTTTATCTGCTGCGTTTGCGTTTTTTTTTCTCTCTCTCTTTAAGGTATCCTTTTCCGACTTATTCTGTTCATATCTCATAAATTTAGAGTTGAATTCTGAACTGTTAAACTAGAGGTTTGCTATGAGTGGCCAGAAATAATCTCCTCGTTTATGCTCCCTGTTTATAGTTCTTGAGAATTGTTTTCTCCCAAGAATATATGGTTTAAAATTATCAGAAAACGTAGAAATAAATAAGCTCAGCATGCGCATGAATGAAGACAGGTCCGTGTGTTTTTACGATTGTAAAGCTTATTTGGCAACCGCTACGGCTTGGAACACGCTCCGTTTATATAAACTGCGAACGGGATGGCGTGAGGAATAGTCTCATCTGAGACCTTGCTGAAGAGCATTGTGAGGAGGTTTACTCTTTACCTTATGTGTCTTGGAAGACCATTACTGGTTTCATTGAATAGAAAAATTTCCGTCCAACAACATACAAATTATGTTGAAGTCCTGTCAGGAAAAATTTAGTGGGAATTTTGTGTGAAGAACGTAAAGAAAACGACGAGTACGGTTGGTCTCGCGTTTTTTGTTTGCGTGTGGGATGGAAGAATAGTCACTCGGGAAAATTCCCTCGTTGGGTAGTGACCTCCAGGAACTCGTTTTGTGTGTTTTAAAAGTGATTTCACAATTCAGATCTCTCGGTGTGTTCGCTTTATACACACACCTGAGATTTATATATTTAATTGTTGAGGACTGAACTTTTTTGGTACTCGTGTTCTCTGATAGAATTTCACCATCATGACTCTCGTTGTAACTTTTGGTAAGTAATGGCTCAAATTGTTCTCCTTTGATGTGTTGCTAAATATAAAATATACTGTAATTGCCAAAGGACTTCTAAAAAAATGTGAATAGAAATTGTGTTATAATTTTAATCATTTGGCATGGTTGAATTTATATATATTTATTTACATTTTATGTTAAAGTGTTAATATTACAAGTACCTTTTACTACTTAAAAATTCAGTATATACATATGTCACTTTTTACATTAGTTTTGTGTAATAATAATAATAATAATAATAATAATAATAATAATAATAATAATAATAATAATAATTGTTTGAATATAAGTTTGGGTCGCTCTCAAGAATTTTTGTTTTTAATTAAGCCTTTCTTTAAGTTACCATTTCAGAGTATAGTAATTTATTTGTACAATAATTGTTTTTATTCATATTCATGTAACGTTAACAATTAGTTTTATTCTGTAGTTTAGCTTCTCTCTGGTATTAAATTACTGAGAGTTCCCTCACAACGAATACGAACCCCCCCCCCTCTCTCTCTCTCTCTCTCTCTCTCTCTCTCCTCTCTCTCTCTCTCTCTCTCTCTCTCTCTCTCTCTCTCTCTCTCTCTCTCTCTCTCGTTTTCATTCAATAGGTATCCAGACTTCTTTTTTTTAACGAAAAATCATCTTTTCTTTATGATGATGTCGAACTTGTCTTGTTATTGTCAGATCCTTCGTATGCTATCACAGACTCAAGCGCTGGAATATATCAGTTAATGTAATTTGTATTTTACATTGTAGATATATGTTTAAAAAAGTGCACATCATATATGAAAACATAAAGCATATTTCAACCTCTAAAAAGATAGAAACCTGTTATACACTTAACGAGAGAGAGAGAGAGAGAGAGAGAGGAGAGAGAGAGAGAGAGAGGAGAGAGAGAGAGAGAGAGAGAGAGAGAGAGAGATCTTTTGGGTCGTCTCATTTCAGTTTATAAAAATATTCTCTTTAATTTTTTATCTTATTTTTTTAATACGAGTAAACGTTAAATAAATTTAGCTCTTTGTTAAAGCTTATCTTGTATGGATTTCATTTGTTTGGCGGAAAATGATGCACAAATAAATAAAATTAAGCACGTGTATCGTATTATTAAGTGCCTAAAAATATTAGATTATTAGATAAGATATGACTACGATTAGATGAAGAATATCGATTTTCTATATACATTTGTTGTCAGATAACTTTCAGTATTGTTTTGATAATGCTGGCTAGAGGAAATAGTGCTGCACTATTTCAACTGAATCCAGTTAATTTATAAGACGTTAATTTTGAGTCTTGGTGGTGCTGCTGTTGCGAAGAATAATTCTATCGTAAATGAGAAATGACGAAGCATAAATATGAAGACGTCCAAATTCATTAATCAAATACAGACGAGAATATGAACCTGTTCTTTCTTGGAGGTGCCATGCACTGATACATTGCGAATGGAATGTAACTGAAGGGCTTGAATGCTTTGGTGTCGGATGGGATTACCGAACGTATGGTATGGGGTTCCGCTGGGCGAGTTTACAATCCACAGACTTTCACCTGTGCGTTTCCCCATCACAGTTTTCAACGTACTCGTGTGTTGCGACGATGGTCGTCAGTGTTCCGTTACTTTTTTTTTTCTATTACACGAAAAATAATGAAAGGCAATGCTATGGTATTCTGTGGTTACCATTCATGGAAAATCGGTTTAGTTTATGCAAGAAATCAGCATATTCGTATTAGAATCGAAGAAAACCGCCTTGTAATTAATGCTCTTGAGGGACTGAAAAGAGGGGCAAAAATATGTGTAGTGTGTGTGCATGTCATCTTCTCTCGTATTAAGTATTCTAAATGTTTGAAACATTCGCCAGTGAAAAATGAAAAACAAAATTAATATCATATACTATGGTTATAACTGAGCACTATACAATAGAAATGTTGATGTGAAATTTTTTTTGCCGATTTGATTTAAGATCGTGTACCATTCCCCCCTTTATTATTATTATTATTATTATTATTATTATTATTATTATTGTAATGATGTATTTATTATAGATACTGTTTATATATATATATATATATATATATATATATATATATATATATATATATATATATATATATATATATATATATATATATATATATATATATATATATATATGCGCTGCACAGGGGGACTTACTTTGTTTTGATACAATAATTATTATGCCTTTGAGTTCAGCATATTCACCTAACCGTGTACGTTTTATTTGCAGAAATTTTTGAAAGAAATTTGAAAGCAGAATTTGTTTTTTAATGAATAGAGATTGAACACTGTGAACTGAGATTTGATGATGGAAGACTAAATACTAAATAGTGACTTTTATGATTCTTTTCAAGTGGAAACAGTGACATTAGCTCTTTACTCTGAACCCTCTACCTCCCTCATTTTCATATGTTACCTTGGATCATAAGCTGCAATAGGCATTCCTTTTATGATAAAATATTCATTACTTTTACCAGAATCAATATCTTACAAATACCGTATTGTACCACATTTTGTGTTCTGAAGTCTCAATTCATTTACTGGTCTTGATTAACAAGTGGCATAATCTGTAGCTGTGTAACTGTAAATGATGAAGTTTGTTCACATCATTTCACAGCATAATCCAAGGTTACAATAATTCCAAACTCTGGAGTCCTGCTACTTCGTCCTTTTGCCTTTTTAAGTCCTTTTTACCTCTGCCAAGATGTTAACCTACGACTTGATCGCTAATATTTACCCTGCTGCCTTTGCAGCCTCACGTGGTATCACTCACCGGCATGATGAGGGGACAAACCGCGCTCATCGATCACGGTTAAACTCCTCCAAAAAGCATCATCATCGCAGTGGCGATCCCCATCTCCGCCACTCGTACAAGAACAAATCACAGGCACATCACTTGACTCTAGACACCAGTGACACACCTAGCTACACCAGCTGCATTGAATCGGGCTTTGTTCAGCGATTGAATCCTATATATGATCCTGGCAACAACAACGACAGTGATTTAATTGATCTCAACCAACTGAAGGTAGGTCATGATCTTATCAAAATCTTAAAGTATGTTATGTATCAATTTTTATGAAAAACCTTTGTATTCATATATGAAGTCATGCTATAATCATGTAATAATAATATCTGCTTAAAAAAATATTGAATATATTTCCTTTATACTCTTATGTCAGAAGTCTTGTTACTGATGGATATGTCCAAATCTCTGCAATTCCAGATTGTTACTGAAAATTCTGTAGCTGTCCCTATTTCAGCATATCCTACCTCTTTCATTCAGTGGCCAGTTGATGGTTCTACAAAAAACAAACGTATTGCAGAGGTAAAAAAACAGGTAAGGTAAATCATTCCTCAAAAATCTTAAAGATATATACTTGCAACTAAACTGACAAAAATATGTAATGTTGAATACTTTATAATGATACTGTAATACTATATATTTATTTTTGTTGACACTCACTGCTGTAGTCAATATGGAGAACGTTTATTGATAAATTACATATCAGGCTGTTGCTGCATATGTTATGAGCCCCATTCTTATTTAGTTAAAGTTGTCGTTAAAATAGTTTGTTCATTATGTTTCAGTTTAAATAGTCTTGTTTATTTATGTGCAGGTTAAACTCTTAGGGAATCTTATTAAAATGACGGTGGGAGGCACCCAACAAGATGAAACCCTTTCCGATGACAAAACTCCCACCAACCCACCTCCCTTTTCTGCACAAGTGGATATGTCCAGAATTCCAGCTCAGACTCTGGCCCAGACAGTTGATGAAATCAACCAACCTAAGTGGGAGGATATAAAAGCACACCTTCAGGCTGACAGAATGAAGGAGGTGAATTATGTTTTCTTATGTTAGAACTTAATACCATTAAATCGTACTTTAACAGCCTAACTGATTGGTGTTTCAATCATTCTTTAAAAGCTAGTACTTGTATTACCATTTTTAAGTAGAAAACAAGTGTAGTAATGAAAATTTAATAGTATTTATGCTTTTTCTTAAAATTATGCATGATTTTAGTCTTGTTGTGGTCAAGCTTTTTACCATAATAAAAAATTACTGGAGAAGAAAACGCTGTGCATTTTTATATGCGAAAATTTGTTGTAAGAATGTTGTCTTGCATGCAGTTGAATTAGTTTTTGGGAATATAACGAATATGATATTATTTCAGGCCAAAAGCATAATTCGAGACACTGATTGGAGCCTAAGCAGCCCAGTTCGTGAGGACTTGTGGCGAGAATTGTGCCGTCATCATTCTACTGAAAAAACCTTCGGAGATTTTTATTATTGGGATACCATAAAGCAGATGTATGGAACCACTGGTAAGTACGGTAACCTGTGCAGATCAGACAACTCCTAGAAACTTCTTGGTAGTTATGATTTAAAGCATTTACACTTAAATTTCCAGTTAAATTATCAGTATGAAACTTCTGATTTAATATAATGATTGTTTTTATACTGATCAAGACACCAGTATCATTTTGAATATAAAAACTTCTTTTGAAATTAGTAAAATATAATTTCATACAGCACTGTAGTAATTACGTATAATGGTATAATTAGCAGCAGAAGTAGAATGAGTTTCATGTTGAATGAGATAATAATTTGTGCTCTTCCACAGAATTATCAGAGTGCCAAGTGCAACTTCCATCGTGCATCGATTTGAATTATATGATCAGCCAGTCACTTTCCCCAAGGGGTGTTACAGCTTGTGAACGTGTATTATCTGTTGTGGCCTTCTCAAATCCAGCAATCACCTATGCTCCATCTTTATATGCATTGTGTGCTCTTCTTCTCCACTATATGGATGGTAAGTTACCTGAAGTATCCATTATATATGACATTACTTCATATAAAGGTTGACAATATTATTTCCTTGCAGTATGCTCCACCACCCTCCTTTACAATGGGGAATGAGGCCTAGTATATTTATGTATGTATGCTCTTTAGGATGGTTTGTTTGTCCTCCAATTACAGGAAAATAAAACTATAATACATTAAGTGCATTTTCATACTGCTTCATGATATGTGTACATTGCATGTTCTTAAATGACAGTAAATTTATCACCAGTATGCCATACCATATTTTCATTTGTAATAATGTGAGCACTTATTTTTTTTTATAATAAAAGGAATAATACAAGCCAGCATATATACAATACTTGCTAAATCTTAACAACTTTTAAATGTAATTTAGTACTGTGGACTGTGTTAATCATTACTGCTTACTGGGTTGCTGCAAAGCACATGTTACTTATTATCCACTTTTTTATAATTTTGCAGAACCAGATGCATACAACTGCATGTCTACTTTAGCCAGTGGTGCACAGAACAAGTTTATCACCCAAACCAAAGTTGCTAGTGAAGCTACCTGGCGTGCAGCAATAATCTTGTGCAGAAAGCATATTGTAAGTATGCACTACCCAAATATTCCTTATGGCATGTGTGTCTTATTGCAGATTTTATGCTTTCGCTGACAAACATTCGGTATGAAGTATTTTGAGAAAAATCTGTTTTTTCAAATATTAATCATCTTTTAATGGTTTATGAAGCATGTACATGTATTGTTGTATTGTTAATCACATTATAATGATTCCATCAGCGAAGTTTCTCAACGCTTGCCAAATTTGGGGTAACTGAAGAACAAATTGAAGAGGCCTTCCAGAATTGGATTTGGTGGATACTAGCTGCTCTTCCTCTCACTCATGTGGTATGTTTATATTCTCATATATATGTACAAGCCTGCTGTTTTTGAATCTTAAGTAGGTGTTTTTCACACAGTAATATTTGTTATTTTTAAATATAAAAATTCTTCATAACTTTCCCTTCAAATAAGTAATTTTTGTCTGTTTTGCTTTATGTGCATTGTATGAAAAGTGTTGTATTGATTTATTTATTTCGAATTTACAAATGCTTTGCAGGTTCGTGTTATTGACTGCTTCCTACTTGAAGGTGCTAAGGTTCTCCTTCGAGTATCATTGGCTATCTTTCACTTGTTTGTAAAAACTGCAACCCGTGATTCAACAGTAGCTGCTTCTTTGCCAACTCGTGGATTAAAGGAAGCCATTATGCGATTTTGTCAAAATATACAGGTGATTGCTTATATTGTTTTGGTGCTCTATACATTACTAGGGACAATTATATTCCAGTCGAAATGTGACCAACTCATACTGTTTTCGTTTTACACAATCAATATTTCATCAATGATATACTAAATCTTAATGTAGTATACTGGTTACAGATAACTGTTTTGATTGTTGAAACCCTAATTGCAAATATAGAGCACCTATCTTTTTCAAGTTTTTATAATACTTGTCTATGATGCCTCTAATAGGAGGGCTAACCGCAAACTTTAACTTTAACTTTTAACACTAGCTCTCGGACCTGAGTAATAGTTTTTATATTAGTGTTTTATTTATTTAATTTTAGGTTCCTCCCCAAAAGCTTTTAAAAACAGCTTTTGCTATTCGAGGTTTCAGAAAGACTGAAATAAACAAAGTCATTGTTCAGACTGAAATGTATTTGAAAAGTCAGCGATGTGTTGTGGGTTCAGGCAGCTCAACAAATGTACCTGACACTGATGGTTTGACTCGTGCCATGTCTTTGGAAGGCTTGCCAACTTCAGAGTCTCAGACAAACATCAAGATGATGTCTCACACTCTTACCATCAAAGAGGTAGGTTACCTCTGTCATGTTTTCATGGGTTGAAAATAGTGCGAGCAGATATAGTGAATTTTATGAAAAGGCTTGTCCTGCAGCTTTGCATGTACATAATTAATATTCTGTTAAAAGTTCTCCATCTAACACATGCAGAAAACAAAAAAGAATAATAACTATGTATTGCTTGTTAACACTGTTGATTATTCTTGATATTCATTATTGCATTTATTTGATTTGGGCATACTGATGCTTTTTTTTTTCTCTATATATACATCCTAATATAAGTACATGCATTAATATTTAATTGATATGTGAAGCACTTAATACCCAGTACTCTATTATTTGTGGTTGTACTTGCTTTCTGTAGTTATGGAACTCGATGGTCTTAATTGGTTTTATCCTCTGGCCCCTAAAGGAAAGTGTTGTGCTTACTGATACATAGTAAGCTATGACCTTTAACCAACACTTTGTAACTAATTAGGATACAATTAAGATTTTTAATGGCTGTAATAATTAGTGCAAAAGTATAGTTTTACTCCTCCTATACAGTCCGCAACAGGAAGTTCGCCAACTGTATGTATGCCTATATTTTTATGATTAATTAGTAGTATGATCATAGCCCTTAGTCCCATTAGTTGCCCAGAGCTGTTGTGACTTTTTTTATATGCAGTATTTCTTATAATGTCTCCTCTTGACAACCGTTTTGTCAGTTTAAATATAATGCAGAATGTTCATTGTTTCTTAAGCTCTTTCCTATGGAACTGTATATGACATTGAATGAGCGATTCAAGATATGTTACTCAGTGGTTTATGTATCCTTTGTGTTTGTAATTTTATTTCACAATACCCATATTTATTTATTTTTTTATTTTTTCCAGTTATTGTCATACATTTAGTGATGAAATATGTACCATAGTAATAGAGCCAAATAAAAATTAATAATGTTTTATTATTTCACAAACGAGAATTTAAATGTTTAATTAGAGACACATTATTATTCGATGCAAAAAATATAAATGTTATTATATGCAAACTAATTATGTAAATTATTCCCTCATATGATAAACCTTTTCTTCAAAATAATTTTTGGTTGACTCCGTGTTCTTAAGATTAGTTCAAGGGACGGTTGTTAATGTTGCATGTACTTAATTTTGGAACAAAGCTTTTAGTCTGTTAATTTCTCTTAGCAGTGTTACAGTTGTTTTTTCCCTGGCTAGACTATAAAATGATCTTTGCTTCTTAAGAAGTATTTATATCTTTAAGCTTTGGTGTTCATGAGCTTTTGAACTAATACCATTTTCCTTCAACTTTGTGGGTTACTGATTTTTCTTTCTCCTTATTCATGCTGTCGAAAGGATTTCTTTACTTGTATGTTGCATCATATTAACTATACCCTATTTTATCTTTTTGTGCACGCTTACATAAGGGATCTCGATCACCTGCCCCTCGTGCCCGTTCTATGGGCCACTATCCCATTCAAAATATCAAATCTATGATATTCAACAAACAAGAGGTTTGTCTATAGCAAATATACAGTATGTAATTATATAGACACGGTAGATTAAATTTACGGGATTATTACTTATTTTGTGTATTTAAGGATAGTTATAAAATCTTAAGTGATGTTCAAATCATAATTCTAAACTATGATAATTATAACATAGAACATCAGAACGGAATAGGAGTGTAAACTTATTCTGAATATCCATCTCCCAGTTACTAGAGGGATATATAAGGTTTTATAGTATTCCTTGAGTAGTGAACTTTATGACCATAATGTCTTGTTTTGTATATCACCTGATTAATTTTTTTTTTTTTTCATAGTTGCTGACATTGTGGTCGTGGCTTCCTGCAAGAATGACAATGCATCAGCCTACTCTTATTTATACCACTGAGGAGCATGGCTGTTCGCTGACAACATTTTTCCAGGTTAGTTTCAAGTTTTATTTCTTCATGGATGGCTCTGTTAGTTATTTATACTACTTGAAATGCAATATATATGCCAAGATAGATTGTTTCAAGGCAACTATAAATACAGGAAATTACATTATAAAGCAAAAAATACTTGACTCAGCAGGTGACAGATCTGCGATTGAGCCCACATTTGGACGCTAGGAAGGGCATCCTGTCATAATTTCCCATCTCCAAATCTGTCTGTGGCCACCCCCATATTGGGGACTAATAGTGACACTTAAAAAAAAAATAGATTTTAAAGCTGTATATTCAATCTGATCGTAACAATAATAATATGATCTGGACAGTATATAAAATGGAGTTGTACAGAAAATTCCCCTATACCTGTATATGACACCTATTCAATAGATTTGCAACCATCAGTAAATGTACCTATTTTGGTAATTTAAATAACGTTTCTATTTTCCATCAAACAGAGAGTAGAGAAACATGAGCCAACGCTTCTATGTATCCGAACTACCAACGACCATGTGTTTGGTGCCTATTGTTCAACATCTTGGGCTCAAAGGAATGTAAAAGATGAATATGGTAATCGTCAAACATATTTTGGCACAGGAGAGTCCTTCCTCTTTAGCTTACGACCTGAAGTTGTTAAATATCAGTGGGTTGGGATCTCAAAGCAGCAGGAAGATGCTGCTATCTCATCTGTCAAGCATTCATCTGAACTCTTTATGCATGGCGACAACAATATGATCACAATTGGTGGAGGGTGAGTAAAGTATTGCCTGTAGTACCATTTTTTTGTGTGCAGTTACACTGAAATACATTTTGAGAATAAATTTTTTGGGGATTTTCAGTTTATTTTTGAAACGTCAACATACTATAGTATCTACATCTCACCTTAATTTTTTAATAATTTTTCGTGATAACATAGGCTATAAAATATATGTGATAGGTTGACCATTTTATATTCTCAGTGTATTATTTTACAGAAATGGCAATGGTATTATGCTGGATCAAGAACTCCGTTTTGGAAAAACAGAAACCTGTGAAACCTTTGCCAACCCTCCTCTTACACCTGAAGGAGACTTTGAGGTTAAAGTAATTGAGGTTTACAGTTTACTGAACGACATGTAAACCTCCAACCTTCAATACAAGCATTCAAGGCAAGTAAATTTTTCTACATCTCTGACTTTTGTATCAGAAACATATTTTTGAAGTAACAATTATATTGACAAGTGTTTTTAAGTAGAGATTGATAAATTATTTTGAGGTATGTAGAGTTCAGCCATATGTAATATTATGTCTGACAAAAATACTCACGTTACCATATCAACTAAAGTTACCAAGTAGGTTAATTCCAAAGAATTAATATTACTGTACTTGAGATACTCATATCTACTTATATAAGTGATTTTGTGTGTGTGTTGTCCTGTAGAAACTATTTTTAAGTGCAACAGTCCATAGAGACTGAAGAGCTAGTCACTGAAACTTACTGTTATCATCATAATTTTCAGCAACTTATTGTCACTGTAGCCATTATAGAATGTTATTATTATTATTATTATTATTATTATTATTATTATTATTACTTAATGTCAATGTCAGCTGAAATCTAGATATTCAAGAATCTCAGAATATTCATAATTTGTGTGATATAAAGTTTGCATTATCATTGAATGTTATAGTTCTGTAGCAGTCTAAAAGTAGCTGAGAAATCAAAGATAATGAATTTCTTAAAAATTAAATGATGTAGAAATGAAATAGAAGTTATATATGCAAGTACTTTTTGTAGGTGCATTTAATGGATGATTGGCCTTATAGACAATAGTAATACTATATATAGTAGTGTGGAACTTTGTAAGTGAGGTATAAGTATGTGGAAGTAATCTTTTGAATGTGTAATGCAGGTATAAGTTTGAAGTAATTATTATATATATTATAAAGTGATTGCTACCAGAAAATATTCCAGGTACCCATCTTGTAATTATAGGAGTCCATTTATTAACATCCCGCTTTTTTATATAAAGTGTCTGATATATATGAAAATATGATTATCTTCATAATGTGAAACATATACAGTATTCATCTTTTATATCGAGGATCTAGTGATTATATCCTCTTACAGTAATATGTGTTTAAGCAATACAAGTCTTAACTTCTCAGAAGGACTGTAGAAAAATGTGAAATTATGCAGTGCAGACATATACTGTACTTGCATTGCTGCCTTATATGATCACCGAATCATGCTTATACTTGCTTAGCTCTGATCCTTAAACGTGTAGTAGCTAGTATGTCTTATTGTGAAGGTAACTAGTGGACCATTTGTTAGACGTAGAATTGCTGGGTACTTTACCATATTTAAGACAGTATGTGTACCTTAGAAATTATTTATTATAAAGTGAAAACCGACAAAATATCCCGGTTTATTATTTCTTCAGTTGTTTATATGTCCGTTTTTTCTGGAAAATGTACTAAATGTATTTTTAGTTGTATCATCTTTCTTAGCATGTACAGTATAAGAAAGTTGAGAATTGAATATCAAGAACATATATATGGCTTGTTACAGTATATTCACGTTTATGAAAATTTACTTGTTGATTTTTATTCCTTTTTGCTAACACATATTATTGCTACATATAAATATTTGCTGCTTGCAACCTAAAACATACACAACGACAATGCTTCTTTACTTATGGAATTTTTTAACTCTTCTCGTAGAGGATGTTGTGTATCTCTTTATGATAAAGTTTGTTAAAGATGGAACTAGTCTTTAAAGAATTAGCTTTAGAATTCATAGTTGGGATGCTTAGTTTTCCCCTGTGTGATGTATATCAGTGTCTTAAAATTCCCATTCACACTATATAAATTTCAAGAGGAATACATTTAGATGTATATTTTTTGGCATTATAGAGTGCTAAAAATAGTAATATATCCACTATTAGTGTATATTTGGTAGGTCCTCCTATACAGTGTGTCTATAATGTAGATGATGTTCTCATGATCAGTCTGAAATGGATGTTCACCTTATGTTACTTAACCTACTTCAATTTATTTTGTAATTTAACTACTACTTTTCATAGAGGTTTACTTTACACCGATTTGATAAGATAAAACGAGGTTGAATACGAACAAAATGCCGTCTTACTTGTGTCTTGATCAGAACTATTTATTATACTTGTATGTATTTTGTGTCTGTTCTTTTTTGTGTATGATAAATCGAATCTCAATCTCTTTATCATAATGATACTTATTTCCGCGATAGTTATCAAAACTACTCTTGCAAATATTCTTTAAGGCCAGTATGACTTTGTTATTATTGTATATAAATTGCCCATCTGTTAGCCAGAATATTGTTATTGTTTTATTATTTTATTGTATTGTAGAAATAAAATGCTCAATGAGAAAATTGTTTTTTATTTCTAGCCAAAAATAACTTCAATCTTTTCTTAGGCATGGTGTTACTGGTAGTCATTAATATTCAAAACATTATGGTCGTGTCGGTTGTATAATAATATGATACCATAATTGAAATGTTAATCTTGCTGAGAGCTTTTCTGCCTTTGAAAGTCAAATTTCCAAAAAGTATCCATACCATTTGGAACTGACTGATTTTAAATATTTCTTGTGAATAGACATTATTGTTTGATGTTCATTATGAGTTCAAATGTTTACTACAATCTGCAGTTGTTGTGATACCATGACTCATATAAATCCATTATGTCACTCATAAATCTCGCCTCTTCTCTTACATTCAAGCAAATTTATAAAAAAAAAATTAGGAGCTGAAAAGTGTGTTCGAGGCATATTTCGCTTCTGGAGAATGTTTGTGCTTAAACTTGATCACCCCCCTTACAAGGGGGTTTGTAACCTTTGTATATATGTACATGTGAGTAGCGAACTGTAAGTGGAGAGTTCAAAAACTGAACAAATGCCACCATAAGAGGGTGCCTGATTCAGATAACATTAAGATGATTGTACCTTCCAATACTATCCATTTAATGTCTCCAGAAAATGCAGTGAGAATCACTGTCAGATTAATGTAGCCTGCAAGGTGGTGGATAAGCTAATATGAAGGTGCAAAACAACCATAATAAAAAGATCTCATAACAGGTTTTTATCCATCAATACATTTATTACCAAAAAGGGGATCGTAGTGCTTAGAGCACTTGACTTAGAAAGTCATAGACCTGCGATCGAAGCCACTGCGGTGCATTAGTAAGCTCATCCAGCCTTAATCCCACGGCTCCAATATGTCTATCCATCTCCATAATGTGAATTATAGTGACGAAACTACAAACATCTTATATTTTACCAGAGAAGCAACATGATTAAGAGAATGATGAATCAAAGATATAATACTGGAATTTTTGAAGTAAAGTATGTTTGCAAATCATGGAAAATGCAGTTGATTGTATATGAAATTTCATGAAGCTTTTGTTAATATCTAACATTAAATGAAAGTAAAGCCTAGAATATCCCAATAAAGCAAATCTCAATGTGATAAGAGTTGTTGTAGCAAACTTTGAAAGAGAGTTTCTCAAGGCTTTTCATAAAAACTTTCTTTGCTTGGGAGGAATTAAAAGTATATAAAGATATGCAACTAATTTACTTGTTTATTAAGATAGGTAATAAATATACCGGCATACTCTCCAGCACCTTTGGCAAGTTGGTTCATGTTGCTCACCAATGAGAAATTTCCCATGATATGGGGAAATCGTTATGTTGACTGAAGTTTTGAGAGGATAGAGGTCTGGAAGAGCTGATAATTAAAATGCTTTATAAAATATACTTCATTCTAAATGTTATTTCGTATGCACATTTGGAATGTTATAAAGGTATTCCTTATAGCAAAAATATCTATTAAAGACAATTATGGAAATGGGACATTATTCTCCTGGTTCTAAGCGAATTTTATACCGATTTTCTGGCAGCGCAGAGTTAATTTTCGGTTAGCAGAAACTCAAGTTAGAAGTGTGCTTTCTATCTCCCTTTATTGTAAAACATGCTCCATGAACAACGAAATTTGTTATTTAATCACTTTAATGAAAAAGAAGGGGCAACGATTCATTTTATGCACCCATTCTATATATGGAATTACTATTTTTCTCCTGGAGGTTTCAGTGTGTTTTGAATTATTTTGATAATTGTTTATCTAGGAAATCAATAAATTTTTTTGTTAGAGCCAACATTGGTGAGCAACCATGTGTGACTCCTGAAGGTAACCAAATAAAACCTAAATAACTAAGCCTATCTTAACTTAACCTAACTAATGTAACTAACCTTACCTAAGCCAATCTAACCAACTTAACCTTACCATACTAAGTTGACCAAACTAACCTAATCATGCAAAAATTTGATGCCTTACATACCTTAATTGGTTGAATTTGTATCTACACAAATTTAATTTGTGTAAATTTATTTATGCGATTTTTACCAAAGCAACAGTTTTCCAGGAGTGGTTGACATAAGTTTTAGACATATAGATCAAAGAATCACTCTTTGATGAGGTGAAAAACGAGTTAGCGAAGAATGAATACAGTGATTCTTCAATTATCGCGATGGTTCGGTTCCGGGACCCGGCGCGAGACAGGAAAATCGCAGAGTAGGATCAGCCTATATGTACATAGATATTTTAATTTATTTTTACGTTTACACTGTATAAACCCTCCCTGTACTGTTAACAAACCACCCTTTACTTCATAAATAACAGCATGCAATTTAAATTTATATGAAAGTGATAGATAAACTTACGGTGAATGAGGTGGTTTATGACATGACATACTCATGTACATAGGTATTTTACAATTATTTTTACGTTTACGTACTGTATAAACCCTCCCTGCACTGTCAAAAAAACATCCTTTACTTTATAAATAACAGCATGCAACGAAAATTTATATGAAAGTGATAGATAAAATTACGGTGAATGAGGTGGTAATGACATGACATACTCATGTACATAGGTATTTTACAATTATATTTATGTTTACGTACTGTATAAACCCTCCCTGCACTGTTCAAAAAGCACCCTTTACTATATAAATAACAGCATGCAACGTAAATTTCTATGAAAGTGATAGATAAAATTAAGGTGAATGAAGTGGTAATTACATGACATACTCATGTACATAGGTATTTTACAATTATTTTTACGTTTACCTACTGTATAAACCCTCCCTGCACTGTTAAAAAAACACCCTTTACATTATAATTAACAGCATGCAACGTAAATTTATATGTACGTGATAGGTAAACTTACCGTGAATGAGGTGGTAATGACGTTTCTTGACCCCGGAGGAAATTATTTCACAGCCAATAAAAGCTTTACGGCTGCTTTTTGGGGGAGAAGAACATGGTAATGGGGAATTGCTGTCGCTGTTTCTTCTTTTGTTGGAAGATGGTATGGTAAGGAATCATGGCATCGTCGAGAAAATTACAGAAGGTCACCGAACGAACCATATTATCGTCATATTCCTGCGAGAGTTGTTGGGCTGCTTTCACATGTTGATATATGGCTGCCAGACATTCGAGTGTAAGGCCAGGTTCTTCAATTTCTTCGTGCGTTTCCTGAAGTTCTTCCTCTTCTTCGCTTGCTGATTTCGTCATTTCTTCCAAGTCTTCATCACTCAAAGGCTGCGAGTGGCATTCAATCAGTTCATTCACATCTTCGTGAGTCATATCTTTAAAGCCTTCTCCTCCTAGCAATGCAGCCAACTTCACAGCTTTCGCAACTGCCGAGTTATGGACTTTGTCAGGAGCAAATCCCTTGTAGTCGTGGATGACTTCGGGCCACAATTTCTTCCAGCTGGCATTGATTGTGGCCAACTTCATCTCTTTGATTGCATTCTGAATATTTTGAAGGCATGTGGCTATCGTGTAATTACGCCAGTACGTCTTCATTGAGAAGTCTTTGTCCGAATCCATGGATTCAACCAGGTTCGCCAGGGCATTTCGTGTGTATAGGGCCTTGAGCGCACGAATAACGCCTTGAGCCATAGGCTGAATCAGTGATGTTGTATTCGGTGGCAGGAACTCGACTTGAACACCGTTATATTCGAGATTATTTGCGTGGCCACCAGCATTATCCATCAAAAGAAGGACTTTAAATTCAAGGCCTTTTTCCGCAAGATAAAGTATAACATGAGGAATAAAGCATTGGTGAAACCAGTCCGATGTGAGGCTTTTCGTGATCCAGGCCTTAGGGTTATGCATCCAATACACTGGCAGCAGATTCTTATTCTTGTTCTTCAAAGCCCTAGGGTTCTTTGACTTGTAGATAAGCCCGGGCTTTAACATGAAGCCCGCAGCATTCCCGCACATGATGAGGGTAACGCGATCTTTGTGCGCTTTAAATCCCGGGGCTTTAGCTTCATCCTTGAAGAGAAAAGTGCGAGATGGCATTCTCTTCCAAAATAAGCCAGTCTCATCCATGTTGAAGACTTACTCAGGTACATATTCCCCTTCGGCGATAATTTTCTTGAAATCGTTCTTCACGTCATTTTCTGCGGCACCTGTATCTGCAGAGGCAGCTTTGCCATGCACTGAAACGCTTTTTAGGCCATAGCGTTTTTAAATTTGAAGAACCATCCCTTGCTAGCAATGAACGGTTGTATCCTCGGTGGAGAATCGCTGGAGGGTCCTGGTTGTGGGTCGTCGGTATCTTCTTCTCTCCCCTCCTCCTCTCCACGGTCGCCACTGTCATCGACGGGTTCGTTTGTAGCGAATGTATCGTACAGCTTCTTCGCCTTTGTTTGTATGATGTTGGTGTCTAAGCTGATGTTTTTCTTTCTGCAATCAGCAATCCACAGGGCCAAAGCAGCTTCCATCCGAACTACTGCCTTATTGCGGGATGTTACGACCCTCTTCGCTGCTTTATCAAAAGAAATGCTCGCTGTTTTCCTGATATTTGCCTCGTCCTTTTTTATATAGTGAACAGTAGATTCATTGAGGCCAAAATAGCGGCCGACATCCGTAAACCTTTTTCCTTCTTTCAACATATCTAAGAGTTTCACCTTATCTACTATGGTTAACATCCTCCTTTGCCGCTTAGGCTGACTACCAAAACCTTAGATGAAGGACGTTTGGGGGGCATTGCAAAGGTTAAATTACGCTTAAAAATACAATCACAAGCAAAACGTATTAATAAGCACAACGTGAACGGCGCACACGTGAGTTAGACTGAACGAGTGAGGCAAGACAATGGAAGATGGTGGGAAAAGCAAACTGCAATGAAAAAGCCAATCAGACCCCATGATACAGAACATACAGAAAAACAATTCTGTGATTCGTCGTCTCCCGACCTTTCAGCCAATAGCATTCCATGAACTGTCTCACGTAGGTGAGAGCCTTTTCGTTTTCCGAAACACTGATAGCGGTATTGTATTTTACATGGTGCAATACTGTTAGTATTTATGGTTTTTACTATTTTTTACTGTTTTATTATTCTTAGGCTAGGAAATACTTGTTTTATCAATAAAATAATGAAAATTTTAATATTTACTAGGTCACGTAGGTGAGAGCCTTTGTGTTTTCCGAAACGTGATACCGTATCGTATTTTACATGGTGCAATACTGTTAGTACTGTAATTATGTTTTTTACTATTTTTTACTGTTTTATTATTCTTAGGTTAGGATATACTTGTTTTATCAATAAACTAATGAAAATTTTAATATTCACTAGTTCTTAGGCCAAGAAATACGTTTTTTTAATCAATAAAATCATGAAACTACTGGAAATTTTAATATATATGCTAGCTCACTTTGGTGCGACTGCAATACATTGTACGCTATCGGACACTATTTCACATGATGCAATACTGTGAGTTATATATCTAAATTTATGTTTTTTACTATTTTTTACTGTTTTATTATTCGTAGGCTGGGAAATAAAAAAATTTTTATCAATTAATAATGAAATTTGTTTTTTTCAATAAAAAAATGAAAATACTGAAAATTTTTAATTTTTTAATATTTTAATATTTTTGCATATACAGTACCCCCCCCCAAAAAAAATACGGTACAGTGAAAACGTGAGCCAAGAAACGCGATACAGCGAAGGATCACTGTATAACAATTTCTACCCGATTAATAGGTGCTTATTTAGTGTGTGATCTACAAACATCATTCTTCTTTAGTGTGTGATCTGGCTTAAATACGCAATTTTACATAAGTGTGTGATTTTATACATTAAACATAAAGTAATATAGTCTTTATGATGGATTAACTATAAAGTAACAGGACATCATCTTACCTACCAAAGAGGATAAGTCATAACTAGATATCATGTATGATTCATTGATGTGGATTAAAATTCAAAGGCATATTAGAAAAACAGTTTGATAATCTTGCGGAATGAAAATGTTTAGTACACTGATTGGAAATTCTCGTTGAACTTTGTATAGAAGCCTGCCCAAATTATTTGAAAATTATTCGTAGCCCTTATTTCAAGCAGGCAACATGGAAAGGATTTTATAATTATGTTGTAGATTAGTTTAGTTTAGTCTGGGTTAACTTATGTCACTATCGGTATATCTATTATTTTGGTAAATATTAACAGATTAGTTTCTCGATTTCCAAATCACATACTTCAGCAGAGTCATGTTAATGCATATCATATTCGACATATAGATCACACAAAAATAGCATCGATTTTTGCAGCGTTTTCACTGCTTTTGTCAACACTGCTTTAAAAGGAAAAATCTTCTGCGAGTTGGAGAGCGACTTAACTGTCATATTTAAGTAATTGTTGTTTAATCATAAAGCTATAAAATGATCACACAATTCTTATATATTATATATATATATATATATATATATATATATATATATATATATATATATATATATATATATATATATATATATATATATATATATATATATATATATATATATAATATATATATATATATATATATATATATATATAATATCTTAAAGCATGTATTTATATTAAATAATATTTTACTCTTGACCAGGACTCGAGCCTAAGACACATAATTACTGTAACAAAGTGCTACCAAATACACCATTGAAGGTCTAAGAGAAGAAGCAAACTTCATAGCTAACTGCTATAGTAGGAATTACCTCATTTTTACTGAATGCTTTTTTGTTCATATTGCAGCTTCTTCCCATTCTCACTCGTGGCTTTGTTTTCGCATTTAATTCACATCCCATGTTATATGGGAATCAGTAATAATCAAATAAACACATTAAGATATGTGAAAACATGAATCATACTTTAGCCCTGACCAGTAGCACCTTGGATCAGTAATTATGTGGCGGGCACAACATCAAAGAATAGCCTCAACGTATTCCCTGCGTGTCGTAAAAGGCGACTAAAAGTGGACAGGGCGGGGGGACTAGGAATCCCCCCCTTGTATCAACCTCCTGCGAGACGTCAAAGAAGAAGGGGAGTAGAGGGGAGAATAACTTCTCCCCAAACTCTTGTTTTGGGGTGATTACCTAATTGTGTTTACGGGAAAGAGCCCAAAGCTCGTATCTTCCCGTCTCCTCATCGGTTCCATTTTATACTTAGTGATACTTATCATACCTGTCCTTAAAACTATGGATTGAGATAGCATTAACTACCTCCTCGCTTAGCTAATTCCAATTATCAACTACTCTTACACTGAAAAAGTATTTCCTTACATCTTGCAAAGAAGTTTTCTTACCAAGCTTCAAACTATGACCTCTAGTTCTAGAGCCAGCCATATCAAAATATCGCTCCCTATCCACTCTATCATAACCATGATAGAGAGCAAGAGATGTGAGATTGGATATATGTTTGGTAGGAGCAGGATGAATGTATTGGCATTGTATGAGACGTAGATGAAAGAAAAAGGAGAAGTGGCATTTGGTGATGTGACGGGTAGGGTGTCTGGGGTTGAAAGGGGGAGAGCGAGAGAAGGTGTGGCATTATTGCTGTGAATGGATGGTAAATAAGGTAGTGGAATGGAAAGAAGTGTCATCTAGGCTAATGTGGATGAGGGCTAGGATAGGAAGGGAATGTTGGGCTTTTGTGAGTGTGATTACCTAATTGTGTTTACGGGAAAGAGCCCAAAGCTCGTATCTTCCCGTCTCCTCATCGGTTCCATTTTATACTTAGTGATACTTATCATACCTGTCCTTAAAACTATGGATTGAGATAGCATTAACTACCTCCTCGCTTAGCCAATTCCAATTATCAACTACTCTTACACTGAAAAAGTATTTCCTTACATCTTGCAAAGAAGTTTTCTTACGAAGCTTCAAACTATGACCTCTAGTTCTAGAGCCAGCCATATCAAAATATCGCTCCCTATCCACTCTATCATAACCATGATAGAGAGCAAGAGATGTGAGATTGGATATATGTTTGGTAGGAGCAGGATGAATGTATTGGCATTGTATGAGACGTAGATGAAAGGAAAAGGAGAAGTGGCATTTGGTGATGTGACGGGTAGGGTGTCTGGGGTTGAAAGGGGGAGAGCGAGAGAAGGTGTGGCATTATTGCTGTGAATGGATGGTAAATAAGGTAGTGGAATGGAAAGAAGTGTCATCTAGGCTAATGTGGATGAGGGCTAGGATAGGAAGGGAATGTTGGGCTTTTGTTAGTGTGATTACCTAATTGTGTTTACGGGAAAGAGCCCAAAGCTCGTATCTTCCCGTCTCCTCATCGATTCCATTTTATACTTAGTGATACTTATCATACCTGTCCTTAAAACTATGGATTGAGATAGCATTAACTACCTCCTCGCTTAGCCAATTCCAATTATCAACTACTCTTACACTGAAAAAGTATTTCATTACATCCTGCGAAGAAGTTTTCTTCCGAAGCTTCAAACTATGACCTCTAGTTCTAGAGCCAGCCATATCAAAATATCGATCCCTATCCACTCTATCATAACCATGAAGGAATTTAAAGACTGTCACCATATCCCCCCTCACTCTTCTAGCTTCGAGTGATGGTAAGTCTAATTCCCTCAGCCTCTCATCATAACTGAGATTGCGTATTTCTGGCACCAGTTTCGTGGCATGTCTTTGAACTTTTTCAAGCTTAACTATGTGCTTTTTCAAGTGCGGATTCCAAAAGGGGGCTGCATATTCGAGTTTTGGCCTCACATAGGTTACATAAATATTTCTGAACATTTCCTTGTCCATGTGCCTGAAGGCTACCCTTACATTTGATAAGAATGCATATGCTGCCCTTACTATGCCATTTATATGTATTTCTGGAGACAAATCTGCCAGTATGTTTACTCCTAGATCTCTCTCATTTTCTGTCTCTTGAAGTTGTACTCCAGCCACCGAGTAGTCAAGCTTGGGCCTTCTTGCACTTGTACCCATTCTCATTACCTTACATTTTGAAGTATTGAATTTCATTAGCCACTTTTCTGACCACTCATGCAGATTATTTAGATCATCCTGAAGTTCTCTACCATTGTTCTCGTTTTTTACTTTCTTCACAATCTTTTCATCATCTGCAAACATATTCATGAATGAATTTACAGACTCTGGTTGGTCATTTACATATACAAGGAACAAAAGTGGCCCTAAAACTGAACCCTGTGGAACTCCACTACTAACTCTTTCCATTCAGACACTGAGTGTCTTACTCTAACCCTCTGTTCCCTTCCTTCTAAGTAAGTTTTTATCCATTCCAAAACATTTCCACCTATTCTAGCCATTGATTGCAGCTTCCTAATAAGTCTCCCATGTGGAACAGTGTCAAACGCTTTCTGGAAGTCTAGGAATATGCAATCTGCCCAGCCCTCTCTTTCCTGTAAGATTTGGCTTACCTCATCATAAAATTCTAATAAGTTTGTTACTGTTGATCTACCTTCTCTGAAGCCATGTTGCCTCACTGACAAAAAGTTGAAGGATTCCAAGTGAAGAGAGATATGTTTCCTTAGTAGTTTCTCCATAACTTTGCAAACTATGCTGGTCAAGGAAACAGGTCTGTATGGGCCAGGATGTGAGAGAAGTGAGGAAGAGCGGGATGAATTCTGGAATAAGTTAACTAGATGTGTGGATGGTCTGAGTAGAAGGAACTATGTAGTTCTGTTGGGTGACTTGAATGCCAGAGTTGGTGATGGAGAGATAGAAGGTGTTGTAGGAAAGTATGGGGTACCAGGTGGGAATGAGAATGGCAAGAGACTGTTAGATATGTGTGTAGAGCAAGAGTTGGTGATAGGTAATATTTTATTTAAGAAGAAGTTAATAAATAAGTATGCATGGATGAGAGTGGCAAATGGAAGAGTGAAAGAAAGAACATTGATGGATTATGTGTTGGTAGCAAAGAGCATGGTTGGTAGAGTGAAAGATGTGCATGCATTCAGGGGTGTGGCTGCTGGGATGTCTGATCATTTTTTGGTTGAAGCAAAAGTGATAGTAGCAAAAGAGTGGGGAAATAGTGTGGGGGGATGTAGAAGGGATATAGTGAAGGTGGAAGAGTTGAAAAAGCCAGAAAAGAGACAGGAATATCAGGACAGTTTGAGAGTGGCATATGACAGGGTGAAAGAAAGAAAAGTTGGGGAGTTAGGGGAGGAATGGGGATTGATGAAAGAATGTTTTGTGGGACATGCAAGTGATGTGTGCGGAAAGAGGTTTGTTGGAGGTGGCATGAGGAGGGGCAGCGAGTGGTGGAATGAAGGGGTGAAAATAAAGGTGGAAGAGAAAAAGAGGGCTTTTGAGGAATGGCTTCAGTGTAAAAGTAGGGAGAAGTATGAAAGATATAGGGAGAAAAATGTGGAAACCAAGCGGAAGGTAGAGGAAGAGAAGTGGTTGGTAAATGTTAGGTGGGGACAGGATTTTAGTAGGTCATATGAGGAGAATAAAAAGAAGTTTTGGAAAGAAGTTAAGAGAGTAAGGAAGGGTGGATCGAGGACGGAAGAGACAGTGAAAGATGTGAATGGACAGATGTTAAGAGGGAACGATGCGAGGAAAAGATGGGCAGAATATTTTGAGTGCTTGCTGAATGTTGATGAAGATAGAGAGGCAGCTATAGTGGCAGTGGGGGGGGGGGGGTTCAAGGGCCAGTAATGGGAGATGAAAATGAGAGAGAGATTACAAGAGAGGAAGTGAAAAGGGCATTGTATGAAGCGAAAGCAGGTAAAGCACCTGGAATGGATGGTGTGAGAGCAGAGATGTTGAAAGAAGGGGGTGTGACTGCATTGGAATGGTTAGTGAGTGTTTAATATATGCTTTATGTTGTCATTGGTGCCAGTGGAATGGGTGATTGTCTGTATAGTGCCCCTATACAAAGGTAAGGGATATGTGTATAAATGCAGTAATTTTAGGGGTATAAGTTTGTTGAGTGTGGTAGGAAAAGTGTATGGTAGGATACTGGTTAATAGGATTAGGGATTAGACAGAATATGTGATTGCGGAAGTGCAGAGTGGTTTTAGGAGAGGTAGAGGTTGTATAGATCAGATTTTTATAGTTAGGCAGTTATGTGAGAAATATTTAGCAAATGGTAAGGATGTGTATTTTGCATTTTTGGATCTGGAGAAAGCATATGATAGAGTTGATAGAGAGGCTATGTGGAATGTTTTGAGATTATATGGAATTAATGGTAAATTGTTGCATGCAGTTTTGAGTTTGTATGAGGGCAGTAGAGCTTGTGTTAGGGTAGGGAATGAAGTGAGTGAGTGGTTTCCAGTGAGTGTGGGACTGAGACAAGGATGTGTGATGTCACCATGGCTGTTCAATTTGTATATTGATGGAGTTGTAAGAGAGGTGAATGAGCGAGTGCGTGGTCGAGGTTTGAGAATGGTAAATGGGGATGATAACAAGTGGGAGCTTAATCAGTTACTGTTTGCAGATGATACTGTGGTGGTGGCAGATTCAGAGGAAAAGCTGTGTCAGTTAGTGTCAGAATTTGGAATGGTGTGTGAGAGAAGGAAGTTGCTAGTGAATGCGGGAAAGAGTAAGGTTTTGAGGTGTACAAGAAATGAGGATGGGGCTGGATTGAATGTTATGTTGAATGGCGAGACACTTGAGGAAGTTGATCAGTTTAAGTATTTAGGCTCGGTTATAGCTGCAAATGGTGGAGTGGAAGCAGATGTGTGTCACAGAGTGAATGAAGGATGTAAAGTTTTGGGTGCATTGAAAGGAGTGATGAAGCATAGAGGGTTGGAAATGAATGTTAAGAAAGTTTTGTATGAGAAAGTGGTTGTGCCAACTGTGATGTATGGATCAGAGTTATGGGGTATGAAAGTAAGTGAGAGATGGAAACTAAATGTGTTTGAGATGAAATGCCTGAGGAGTATGATTGGCGTATCTCGATTGGATAGGGTTAGGAGTAGTCGCCGTGGCTCAGTCGGTAGCGTCTCCGACTCTGAGGCGTCAGGTCGAGGGTTCGCGCCCCGTCACGGTCTGAGGTTAGCAAAGGCATGCACTCAGCGTAAGGATTACATTTGCCAAAACAAGTCCTTCGCAAGAAGGCAACCGTCCTAGCCCTTGGTTGATAAGGGAGTCCGTGACGTAAAACCGGAACCGGATTGGATAGGGTTAGGAATGAATTGGTGAGAGCAAGAATGGGTGTGAGGAGAGAAATTGCATCCAGAGTAGATATGAATGTTCTGAGTTGGTTTGGCCATGTGGAAAGGATGGATGATGAAAGGCTGCCAAAAAAGGTGATGAATGCGAGAGTTGATGGGAGAAATGCTAGAGGGAGGCCTAGCTTTGGATGGATGAATGGAGTAAGGAGAGCCCTGAATGATAGGAGGATGGATGTGAGGGAAGCAAGCGAGCGTGCTAGGAATAGGAATGAGTGGCGAGCGATTGTGATGCAGCTCTGATGGGCATCTGCTGTTACCATCGGGCTGCATCTTACAGAGGTAGCCCTGTGGTAGGGGCAGTAGGAGGAGTTGGCAGTTGTGAAGCGACACAGGTTGTGGAAGAGCCGGGAGGATGGGCTGTGGCACTCCAGCAGTGCCATCGGAACGGTCGCTAGCTCCCTCGTCATTGCCCATAGAGCAAAGTAATCCCCTTATTGTTTTCCTTTCTTGATGTCGGCTACCCCCGAATTAAAGGGGGACACAGCCAAGGTAGATAGATAGGTTTGATTCCCGGTCAGAGGTAAAATATGATCTATGTTTACACTCATGTAAATTTGTGTACAGCTGTATTTGATTATTATTGATCCCTATATAGCATGGGATTTGAATGAATGCGATAACAGAGCCATGAGTGAGGTTGGGAAGCAGTAATATGAACAAAGAGGCACTCAGAATGAATGTGTTTATTCTTAGCATAGTAGTTAGCTGTGAGGTTTGCTTCTTCATTTAGACATTCAGTGGCGTAGTTGGTAGCACCTTGACAGGCATAGTGATCATGTGTCTTAAGTTCAAGTCACTGTCAGGGGTATTATATGATTCATATTTTCATATATTTCAGTGTGTGTATTTGATTATTATTGATGCATATATAGCATGGAATTGGAATTAAATGCAAAACCAAAGCCACGAGTAAGGTTGGGAAGAAGCTGTAATACAAACAAAAAGGCAATCAGAAAGAATGTGTTCATTCCTAGCATAGCAGTTAGTATGAGGTTTGCTTCTTCTCTTAGACCTTCAGTAGTGTAGTTGGTAGCACCTTGGCACAGTAATTATGTGTCTTAGATTCGAGTCCCTGTCAGGGGTATAATATGATTCATGTTTACACATATGTTAATGTGTTTATATGAATATGTATTCATATTGTTTCAATGGCATTTATGTAAACTTTAGTTAATTGCTACAGAAATATTTTTTTAAATCTGGTATATCTTAATTTGCCTATAAAATGACAACCTTGAAGTAAGTTGTTGAAGCAAGGAAATCAGACGGAAAAATTTTCCTCATCTTCATCTGTTCAGCATATGGTTATACAGTTGTTGTGCATTTTATTAAGAAAAATTTGATTAATGTGAAATTTTTTTTATAGTATCAAAAATAATCCAGTGCTCTTTGAAGCCTTGTGTTCTCAAGGAGAGTGTGAAGGTGATTTTGTTATCAATTTGATAGAAATTATCGGTAAGTGTTGAGACCTAGAGATTTCGTCCAGTGGTTGTTGTTGGTAGGAATGTAAAGTTTCTTTACAATCTAATTTGCAAATGTTTACTTTAATACCCACAACGAATTAATTTAGAATAAATAGTGCTGAAAAAATTGTAAAACTTAAAAACAGTATCCATTATCAACTCATTTCCAGACTGGGGGTGACCTAACCTAAATAATAACGATGACTATTTGATGCAATATATTTGAATCAGTGACCACAGTTACCTGTAACAAAAAAAGAGTACAATGAGTAAATAAAGATCATTATAACAGTAATGAAAATACTGTACATGTAAACCATATAAATTTGTAGTAAAAACTTAGTTTCATAACCCTCTATCTCCCTCCAAGTCTTAGGCACAAGCAATCTTGAGTGACATGCATGTGGCAAAGACTGATAAGGAGAAAGTTTCAGAAGTGAAATTCCAAGCAAATATAAATGTGCCTTTAACAAACATAAAAGTTAAATCACATATCATAGTCTAAATACCAGTTGGTTGCATTTGGTGCGGCTGGAATGCCTGAGTACAGCAGGTGGTGTACTGTTGGTCTGAAGCATCGAAGGTGTGGTAATTGAGGTGCTTTGGCAGGGCGTGGGCATTGCATTGGTGGAGTTTGGGGGTGGCTGAGAATCCGATTCAGTTGTAGAATGTTCCATATCACATCTGCCAGTGATTGACTCGTGGTGTGCAGAAAAATCCGAAAATGCGCCAATGTTGGAGCTAGTCCCCTCAGTAGCAGGTGATGGTAGCCTAGTTGACTAAGGCGGACAAGTAGATTTCAGTGTAGTAAAGACAGCAGAATCTGGGTGTGGTGATAGTGGGTCTGCAAAGGTGTTGGCAGGAACTGGGAGAGCGCTCATAAATTTGGGAGCAACTGAGCTAGATAAACTCCTCAGAAGCACAATGTCACCATCTATGTTCCATCTAGGTGGTGGTGCACAGACTGGAGTTTATTTAAGGAGGAATTTTCTGTTGAGTAATGTAACTCTACCAGACCCATCAATCCGTATCACATACTGGTCAAACTGTTTGACCTCAATAACAGTACCAGTCTTATCCCATTTAAATGGCTGGGGTCCCACCTGATTCTGGATGTGTACGTTGTCCCCAACTATGAGTGGTGGTAGATGTTTGGTGTGCTCAGACCAGCATTCAGCATCTCATGTGATGGTTGCGAAGAGCCATTTCACGAGCAGCCAAGTTTGTGGTCCAGGTGTCATGAGGCTTATATCTACCAGGAAGAATTGGGATAAAGTCACAAATCAGATGGCTGAATATGCACATAGCTAGAGAGAGTTGTGTCTCTGTTGGGAGTGTTCCTGTACTGTAGCATTGCCCATTGGAATGCATCAGTGTTGAGATCACTGTTGGGGCCTATGTTGTCAGTGAGGAGACGCTTGACGGTCTTAACACCAACCTCAGCTCGGCAGTTGCTGTGAAAGTAAGCAACTGAGGAAAGTCGGTGATGTGTGCCCCAGTCATTTAGGAACTGATGCATGGCAGCAGATATGAATTCAGGGCCCCCATCAGAGGCTAGTTGCTCTGGGATTCCTAACTTAACAAATATGCGTTTTAGACAAGTTATGAGTCCCGTTGATCCATTTTGCAATTTCTCAATGATTGGCCAGTTTGAATATTGATCAACTATCTTTATGTGTAAAGAAATCTGCAAACACATACTGAAATGGGTATTCCGGAGGCATTAGTGGGATTGGTGGTGTACTTGGATTAGAAGGTGCCATGCTATTACAATAGTTGCATCCTGCTCTAAGTGCGGAAATGACAGAGGTTATTCCAGGCCAGAATACGGATGTTTCAGCCCTTGAGTTCATGGATGTAACTCCTTGATATGCGGCATGCAAGGCAGAGAGTACTTCCCATCTGAATGAAGGAGGTATCACTATGCGATCTTTGTAAAGTATGATGCCGTCAACTATATAAAGATCATCCCAGAGCTAAATATACTCACATAATGATGCAGGGAGCTCATATCGGGCTTCAGGCATACAGCCTTCAATGATGTTGATCAGCTCGTGCATATCATCATCGCTGGCTGTGGCAGTCCATACTCTCTCACATGTAACTGATTCCCTCTGAGCAGATAGAAGAGAGGAAGTCACATGCAAGTGTGTATTCTTCAGCATATTCAGCAACTGACATTAGAGGGGATGCACTGCCAGGAAATGTAGGAGGTTGTAGGGTAGTAGTAGAGTGGTCAAGGTTGATGGAAGCTAAGTCATCGATAGGGGTCATTTTCACTGGATATCCAGCAGGGTAACAGGAGATGCTGTTAGCTGCACAATGCTTGATTCCTGGTACACGGACCATCTTGAAGCAATATCTGAGGGTTTTCTCCTTTAAGTTCCTAAAGCGGACATTGCAAATGTCCTCCAATTAGCGGTTGCCAAAAATTTTAAGTAGAGATTTGTGGTCAACTGCCATGGTTAGGTCATCACATTCCAGTACAAAGTATCTAGATTTGTTCAGGGCATCGACCACTGCTAGGGCCTCGCCTTCCACCGGTGCATATCGTGACTCAGCAGCATGTGTAATCTTGCTGCCAACTTCTGTGGTTTTCCGTCCAGTGCGGCAACAGAATGGTCTTGTTTTGGGGAGTGTGCAGTGCTTTTGGAGCAATCAGAACCCAATGACGGTCTGTGACAAATCTGTGGCCAGACATGTAGGATTGGTTCGGTCAAAGATCATGACACCACTCACAGTCTCTCTGATGATGGTGGTTTTGGGTTCTCCAAATAATTCATTCAAGCATCTATCCCATTTTAAAGGTGTTCCTGGTTTAAGTAGTTGTCGAAATGGTTGCATCTCTTAAACCATACTGAATGCATAAGACACATGGTTCACTAGACCAAACCATGAATGCATAGCTATGATATTACATGGGATTGTGAAATCCAGGATTGCCTGCAAGTAGCTCGTGCAAGCGCGGACACTGTTGTGGGTGATCTCAAACCTTGTGAATTCAACATCCTGAGTAAACATAAATTTGTCAGGGTTCAGTATAATGTCATGACACCCGCAGATGTCTATCCACCAAACAGCTTGAAAGAAACTCTTCTTAAGGATATTAGCCCAAAACAGAGCATCGTCTATATATTTTGTTTTGTTGGGGAAGTCCAGCACAAGCTCATCTAATCTCCTTGTGTACCCATTACCTGATGCGATGTAGCCCTGAGGGGCTGTCTTGTAATGATATCTGCCCAAGGTATTATATATGTCCAAGCATCGAATACAGTTTTCTTCTTAGCAGGTGGAACAAGGGTATGGTGTGTTTCTCGTGTGGCATATCGGTTGAGAGGTTGGAATTCCACGGTTCTGCGTGGTTTCCCATTTTTCTTAGTGCAAACAACCATCCTATGACACTGAGTGACGGGTTCACCGATAGGGACTGGTTTTAGCACTCCGAGACGGAAGTCTTGGTCGAGTCCTACCTTAACATCATTCTGCCAGTGGAGTGGGATAGGCACAGGTGTGTGAAAAGCAACAGGCTGTACATTAGGGGAGATCATAATCTTCATTGGCAGGCCATCCATGAGAGGTAAGGGCTGGTGGTCACAAGTGTAAAATGTACTTAATTTGTAATAAAGGTTAAAAAAGGTTGCTGGTGTTTCAGTTCCGATATCCATCTGAGATGCTCCTCAAAATGTCAGCCGGGGCAAGTCCCAACCCCCCACTGTGGTGCCCATCCACAGCAGTAACCTTCCCAGTAAACAGCTTAAACTCTTGGTCCTGAGCGGGAACCGATCTGTCGACCTCACGAATGCGAGGCCAGTGCGTTACCACTGTACTAGCGATTGTCGTCTGTGGCTGAAAATGGCAGATGCGTTGGGGGTGGCGGTGGCCGTATATGTCGAGCTACTTTCACTGTAAACAGCCCCTTGCCCATCAGCATCCTCCAGTAGTACTGCAGTTGATGTGTTGGGCAGGGTCTCACTCACACAGGAAAATCAGCAGAGATGATACCAAGAGTGATACAGGCTTCCTTGTTGATGAAAAATTTATCCGAGCTGTCAGTTATGTAAGTCATTTGCCTAGTCTCTAGGAGTTGGCCGTGTGCATCTCTTCCTAATGTGCAAAGTTCGGCAGTGCCAAGAATTCTGATGTACCTGTTATCAGCAGTGCGCATTTTCATGGTTGCTAGAATAAGATTAGATTGGCGCAGCCCAAGGCAATGGATGAATCTGATACCAGCAAGGCAACTCTGACACCCCATGCCTGCCATGGCAGGAAGGATGGCTGTCTTAGGTCAGGCTGAGAGGTAAAAACCAATGGCTTTGTAGTCTTCTGGCAAGATGGTAGCAGTCAGATTAATGAATGGTTGTTGACTTAAGTTCCTCTTGACCATGTATCAGAGAGGGCATCATATAAATGATGGTCAATGGCAATGACATTTGCACCACAATGCTGTCTAGCAGTAGTGATGGTACACATAGCATCAAATACAGCACTCACTAGTTGTCATTACTAGTGGGGGAATTCCCTTTAGGCTTGGCTTTACTGTGGCAAACACTTTAAAAATGGTGATCATGGTTGAAATGGGTGCATTTGTGCCCAAATGCCGGGCATTCTGTTTTGCGGAGTTGGGATGGAGCACTCTTACCATGCCCTTTTTCCCCACAGTATGAGCATGGGTCACTTCTGTTCATCGTAGCCACATACTTAGACTTCCTGTATGAGCTGCTAGCCACTTCAATTGTGTGAGAGTCGAGCAAATGTGATGCTGATAGTTTTCCAGCCTCATTAGCCTCCACAAACTGAAATACCTCCTCTAAGGACATGTCTTGATTCTTGTTGCCAATGAGGTCCAGTTGTATTGCAGTCACTAATGCCTCTTGTAAGCACATCACGGAATATCGGCTCTGTATAATTAACATCAATGTCACAGCCTGGGCATTTCATCACGAACTTGCAGGCACCTGCTTGGCCACACAGGCGGGCCCCAAAACAGAGAACTAGTTCATCTCGATCATTGCGCATATTATGGAGTATCACTCTGGCTACCATGCTATTTCCCTCATGAATAGCCAGTCTCCTGATAGCAGTAAGGATGTCCTCCTCAGACTTGTTGGCAAGACTACCACCAGCAGATCTTGTGAGGTCCCTTTGCAGTGAGTCATCATAACCCTCCAGCAGTTGAACCACTTTGTCACATCCACTGATTTTTGTGGCATCAGCATATTCTGACCACCTTGACAAGAAGTATGACCATTCCTCACTAGAGCCAGCTGTACATATGACAGGTCTCTTCACTTTTTTCAACTTTTGCAGTGATTGCAGGAGCTGTGGTATGCTCATCACTGTGAACAGTGATGAGGGCAGTCACTATCACAGCATCAAGATCATCTGTGGTGTAAGTGCATCCAGGGACAGGAAAGTTAACTGCAGGCATAGTTGTGAAGGGAGCTATTCTGCACAAACTGTGGTCATAAATGAAAATTATGTCTGATGGAATACATTTGAATCAATGACCACAGTTATCTGTAACAAAAGAAGAGTTCAATAATTAAATAGAGATGATTGTAAGAATAATGCAAATATATGTAAACCATATCAATTTGTAGTAAAAACATAGTTTCATAACCCTCTATAACCAATCCAAATTAATCTAACCTAATATAATATAATTCATATGCCCAAACAAGGAGTGTGAATCAGAACATTTACTTTTTTATTCTGAATTTGAAGCGAGTAGCTATGCCTCTGTTTTAAGGGCTTGGTTTTAATAATATAGGTTAAAAAGGTTTGTTTAAAAAATATAAAACTTCTGACTGCTGAATGACTTGCATGGTATTGTACAAACGTACACATTGTAAATAATATTTTTTATCAAAATACGTAATTATTGTAAATAGGTAATCATTTAGTAATTATTAAGTTATTTTAAAGTTGTATTTATTGGGTCAATAATTACTCTTGGGTTGTTTGTAACTCCTCCCACTGAAATAGCTGTACATATTAATAACCCTGAATATGATAATTAAATTAATTCAATATTCTGCTTATATTGGTGAACATCCTCTTTTATATATTAAGTAAAATAACTCTTGCTTTCCGTTTAAAGTAGTGAAGTAACTACAGCCGTTACATTGGTGACCCTGGAGTGTTTCTATCTCTCACCCACGCCATGACAGACTTCAAACCTTCTACAGTGGCAACAGACCTTATTGCTAACTTCAAACTCCCGACGTTCTCCACCATCGACGCCCACATCTGGTTCCGACGCGCAGAAATACAATTTTGTTTAAAGAGGATCACAAATTCTGGAACATAAGCTGATCACGTTTTATCATCCATTCCTGACACACTCTTTCCCCAGATATCAGACTGGTTGAAATCCCAGGGTGACAACGCCATCGCATACCAGGACTTGAAAACCTTCCTCTTGAAGAAATTCTCTCCATCTCCAGAGAAAAGAGTTAAAATGATATTTGACCTTTCAAAACAGGCACTAGGTGATCAGCACCCTTCTGACGCACTTGCTGAGATAAGAGCTATCGCCCGTCCTCCTCCCAACAGTTTGGGTACCAGTCAGACAATAGATGTACTCCTCGCCCTTTGGTTACAGCATCTTCCTAAATCTGTCCATGCTGCAATCACAGATTTTTCAACTTTCAATGATGCAGCTCTGGCAGCCCGTGCAGACAGCCTTCTCGATGCACACAATGCAGCTAGTCGTCCACCAATATATGCCAGCACACCTCCTAACATTACCAATAGCAGTCACATGTACTCCAGCCCTCCATGTGAAGCCGTCGCTGCTACCACATCTTCATCTCGATCATCATTCTACAACAATGCCCTCACACAACTCAAGCTAAAGAAATTACCTCATATTCTCACAAAAGACTGGATGTCACATCCAAACTCTGTTACTATCACGCCCGCTTTGGTCACGCCGCCAAAAACTGCAAAAAACCATGTATATGGGCAAAAAACTTGCTTTAAGGTTGTCGCTGCCTGCGGCGGCCTCTGTCTCAATTAATGTTTTCTTCCTAGTTGATTCCATTATAGGTATCAAATTCTTGGTTGACACAGGTGCCTGCAGGTCTCTCATCCCGAAGTCCATGGTCCACAGTGGTTGTAGTTCAGGTACTGACAACAAATTGGTAGCTGCCAACAGGTCTCACATCACTACTTATGGATACAAAGTTCTCCAGCTATCCTTAGCCAACAGAACTTTCACGTGGAAATTTATTATTGCAGATGAGTCTCTACCTCTCATTGGAGCTGATTTTCTTGCACATTTCTATCTCCTCGTCGATGTCGCCAATCGCCACCTCTTGGACACCAACACCTTATCCTCAATCGCCATTGTTGCCGCACCTGCTGACCTCGCTCTTCACATATCTAATGCCCAAGATGATTACTCCTTTCTGCAGTCTACATATCCTTAAGTCTTCAAACCAGAACTTCGCCTATCTTCCTGCACACCTGCATGTCATGGTATTTTCCATTTCATACGAACATCAGGTCCTCCAGTATGATCAAAGTTTCATCGGCTGTCTCCAGAAAAACTCACCACAACAAAAAAGGTCTTCAAGTAAATGAAAGAAATGGGTCTATGTCAAAAGGCATCCAGCCCATGGGCATCCCCATTGCACATAGTAATAAAAAAGGCACAGCATAACAAAAGACGCTAAATCTTGGTCCCACTCCTGCTTGTCATGTCCAACTTCTAAAATCCACCGACATACTGCATCTGGAATTGGTACTTTTCCTGAGCCACAAAGACGTTTTTCCCATGTCCATGTTGACATTGTGGGACCTCTTCCTCCATCAGAAAACAACAAATACATATTCACAATAGTGGACCGCCCAACCCGATGGCCTGAGGCAGTGCCCATAAAAGAGGCCACTGCCTCCTCCTGTGCTTCTGCCTTTCTATGTGCCTGGATCTCAAGATTTGGCATCCCCGAACATATTACATCAGATAGGGGTTCCACATTTACATCCCAACTTTGGAACTCTCTCAGTCAGCTCCTTGGCTCCACAAACCATCACACAACGTCCTACAAAAAAGTAAGTGAGAGACGGAAACTAAATGTGTTTGAGATGAAATGCCTGAGGAGTATGATTGGTGTATCTCGGTTGGATAGGGTTAGGAATGAAGTGGTGAGAGCAAGAACGGGTGTGAGGAGAGAAATTGCAGCCAGAGTAGATATGAATGTTCTGAGATGGTTTGGCCATGTGGAAAGGATGGATGATGGAAGACTGCTGAAAAAGGTGATGATTGCGAGAGTTGATGGGAGAAATGCTAGAGGGAGGCTAGGTTGGGGTGGATGGATGGAGAAAGGAGTGCCCTGAATGATAGGAGGATGGATGTGAGGGTAGCAAGAAAGCGTGCTAGGAATAGGAATGAGTGGCGAACGATTGTGACTCAGCTCTGATGAGCATCTGCTGCTACCACGGGGATGCATCTTACAGAGACAGCCCTGTGGTAGGGGCAGTAGGAGGAGTTGGCAGTAGTGAAGCATCACAGGTTGTGGAAGAGCCGGGAGGATGGGCTGTGGTACTCCAGCAGTGCCATCTGAACGGTCGCTAGCTCCCTAGTCATTGCCCATTGAGCAATGTAATCCCCCTATTTGTTTTCCTTTCTTGATGTCGGCTACCCCCCAATTAAAGGGGGAAACAGCCAAGATAAATAAGTAAATAATATATATATATATAATATATATATATATATATATATATATATATATATATATATATATATATATATATATATATATATATATATATATATATATATATATATAGCTTCATATTGTACTGTGATATAACAGTTTATTTTGCATATATATATATATATATATATATATATATATATATATATATATATATATATATATATATATATATATATATATATATATATATATATATATATATATATATATATATATATATATATATATATATATATATATATATATGTAATATATATATATATATATATATATATATATATATATATATATATATATATATATATATATATATATATATATATATATATATATATATATATATATATATATATATATATATATATATATATAAGTTCCCCAACCTATAAATGAGTAACATTAAAAACGGCCGTCCGTATCCACAAATGTTCTTAAATTGATATATTGTCTACATGGTAATGCACTGGATGTACAAACTTTCTTAAATTATGTTAAAGTTTTGTTTGAAGATAATACATTTCTTTTCTTATCCTAAAGACACATGATACAAGTTTGAACGTTTCTTGAAATGTTGAAGCCATCCAAAACTTGCTATATAATAATAGTATACCGCATAGTCACTGCACTTTTTACATGTTCGTATCTCCAGCAGTTTGAATGTCGAATGTTTGTAAGTCGAGGAGTGTCTGCATATATATATATATATATATATATATATATATATATATATATATATATATATATATATATATATATATATATATATATATATATATATATATATATATATATATATATATATATATATATATATATATATATATATATATATATCTTTCCTTAACACAAAAATAGGAAAATTATATACAGTATTACTCTTTAAGGGCATATCTAGCTGTTGTTTTTAAAATTAATACATGAAGCTGCTTTCATTCGACAGTACTACCCTTGAGTTACTTTAAATTGTACAATACTTACTCATGTGATGAGTGATCATATAATATCAACGGCATAGATTATAATATTTAATAAAATGGCGCTTCAAATTTGAACAGACATCTCACTAATTATTGCATCAGTTAAGTTCATACTTTGTATTCTTTATTTTCTTGTATGATTCTGTTGCTTAACTACTCAGAATTATTGCAAGTTCTCTAACATATGTTTCTATATATACTGTATTTTAAGACATATGCCTTATCCTTTACCAGCTAGTAAAGTGACCAAAATCAAAAGTCAGGATTGGAGGTTTGCATGATTTATGCTACTATGTACATATCTGATTCTTCATTTGTATGCTTTATAGCAAGATATAAAATGCAGTGAAGAAAGGTAGGGATTATATCTTTGTGCCCTCTTAGACATTTTGAATCACCATCTACTATATATAAGGCTAATAGGGTGGCATATATAATGACCAAATTTGATAATTCAGCATAAGCTTACCATATATATATATATATATATATATATATATATATATATATATATATATATATATATATATATATATATATATATATATATATATATATATATATATATATATATATATATATATATATATATATATATATATATATATATATATATATATATATATATATATATATATATATATATATATATATATATATATATATATATATATATATATATATATATAAGATATCAAATATGAAAAAAAATCCTCATTGATGCCTTTGTATTTATTTATTATGTTAGAAAACATTCAGAAAAGGCAACAATGTTGAAGCCTTTGCTACATACAGTTGTTTGTCACAGTTGTATCCACCCTAACTTAGGAAAGTAAATACAGGTGCTGCTCTATAATTCAAACTTATAAATGTGTGAAGTGGGGAGAAAAAAAAGGTCACCATTGCTGTAATATTTCTTAAATGGCTTACTGAATGATGCCACCATTTTCAGTATCATTAAGAGTTTCTGTTGAAGAGATGATTTCTCAACACTCTCTGAGAACTTAAATATTTCATGTATTTCTTTTAATAATAAATTGGATTTATCATTAGTGTATATATGTTTAATAAACACATCATGCTTTTTAGAATCTTCTCTTGTTTCAGTAGGATCTAATATATTATAGAGAAATTTTCACTTTTAAGCAAAAATGATGAATGAGAATCCGTTCTGTTTAAAGAAAGGATTCAAAAATACAATTTCTTGGCGAAGGAGATTTTATTATGAAGAAAAACTAGATGTTCTGCAAATCATTTAGTGTGAGATAGTTTTGACGATATAAATAAAACTATGTGATTGACATATTTAAGGGCTCATTACAGAAGCTTTTGAAAAGTGAAAGTAAGCATTCTAAATATGGAAGACCAATGTATTAAAATTAATAACAAATTGCTCGAGACACCCATTTTCAAACTAATTGCAATGATGATTCTTAAAAGAATATGTTATAGCTAGAGGATGCAAACATTTTTAAAAACTATTTAAAGAGAATCATGTTCTCGCTCATGATGAATATAATCTTTATCTCTTCAGAATCAACACCTGGTATCCTGTATAGCCATACTAACTTTCACAAATATAGCATCTCATTATAACCAGTCATGCAGTCATTCAAAATATACAGTCATAATTAAGCCGAATTTTTAGTTCCTCATCTTGATCCATATTCAAAGAATGAGTCTTTGCTCTCAACGTCGATAGGTTTTTTCAGTTATATAAATCAACTGCTTATTGCTTGAAGTTGCCACATGACAAGCTTTAATATAGAATCACAGTTAGAAATGTTTCCCATGATGAACCAAAGATCCCAATCGAAGTTAATGTGTTCTGATGACAATGACTCTAGAGGTTTATCACGTTCTGATTTAAAACAGCCACTACATCTAGCAGAAGGCTATACCTGCTATGTAGTTGATGAATATATTACCGGATATCTTTAGCATCAACATTGGTTAACTTGTTTCTGTGTTATTGGGAGCATGGTTTGACTGGACAATTGTTCATTACTTAATAAGATAGTGTTCTGCAAAAAGAAGGTATGCTGACAATACCTTTATCAGATTTAGATACCTTAAACATGTCCATCCACGTTCTTATCTTCATGTTTATATGACAAAATAGAATTCACCACTGAACATGAAATTAACAACAGAAGATCTCTCCTTGATATACTCTTTTAAAAGAGAGGCATATCTTTTGGGGAGACTTCACTTACTGGTTTAGATGTGAATTATTAAAGTGTTTGTTTTATTTATCTTAAGCTAGATACCCCATGTAAATTATTATTATTAAACACTCTCTGTCACCAAAAAAATATTATTCCAGTCATTTCTTTAAACAGAACGAATTCCCTTTGAACATATTTTATGTGTAAGTAACTTTCTCAATAAAATATTAACTCCTCTCTATACAACAGTAGTCCCTAAAAAGCTTGATACAGGTGTGAACATTAAACTCCCAGTCTTTAATATTGAAATCAGTATTTTATAAACAAAAATACACAATATATTTGACAAATACTATCCATATGTAAAGCCATCAGTTACCTCGTTTCCTTTATGGTAGTTACAAATTTACATGTCTCTGTTGCCAACTGGCTTACGTTGGTTCTACCCCCTCCCCCCCAAAAAAAAAAAAAATCAAAATATTCCCTTCCGTGAGCCTCAAGCGATAAGTGAACATCTTTTATTTTTATGAGTGTGACACTGGACAGGCAAGTAAATTGCCCTCATCAATAAAGGCCCGGGCACGAAGAAAACATAATCACGAAGAAAATGTAAAAGGTTAAGGACAAGACAGATATGAGATAATGATACACAATAGGAAAAGAGCAAACAAACAAACAAACAAACAAAAACATTTATTTCCATTTTGTACAATGGTGGGAAAGAGCAGGCTGAAAGAATAGTTGAAATACTGAGGACCTAGATATATGGCAGGATTAGGCCCTGAGATGACGATAGATCCGTTTTTTGAATGAAGATAGGTTATAAGAATTAGGAAAGACATAAGGGAGAAGAGAGTTCCAGAGTCTGTAGGTAGATGGGAAGAAGCAGTCGCTGCACCAATCAATACGCGAGCAACAAATCTCTACACAGTACCTGTGAGACAAGGCGGCTTGGTAAGTGTTACGTGGCCTCAG
>JAXCGZ010005771.1:67500-87500 GCA_037179515.1 Halocaridina rubra
TACATAAATATTTCTGAACATTTCCTTGTCCATGTGCCTGAAGGCTACCCTTACATTTAATAAGAATGCATATGCTGCCCTTACTATGCCATTTATATGTATTTCTGGAGACAATCTGCTAGTATGTTTACTCCTAGATCTCTCTCATTTTCTTTCTCTTGAAGTTGTACTCCAGCCACCGAGTAGTCAAGCTTGGGCCTTCTTGCACTTGTACCCATTCTCATTACCTTACACTTTGAAGTATTGAATTTCATTAGCCACTTTTCTGACCACTCATGCAGACTATTTAGATCTTCCTGAAGTTCTCTACCATTGTTCTCGTTTCTTACTTTCTTCACAATCTTTGCATCATCTGCAAACATATTCATGAATGAATTTACAGACTCTGGTAGGTCATTTACATATACAAGGAACAAAAGTGGCCCTAAAACTGAACCCTGTGGAACTCCACTACTATATCTCTTCTCCATTCAGACACTGAGTGTCTTACTCTAACCCTCTGTTCCCTTCCTTCTAAGTAAGTTTTTATCCATTCCAAAACATTTCCACCTATTCTAGCCATTGCTTGCATAAAATGAATGTTGAAAATAATATTTTTCAAAAATAATGATCAGGGCAATAGAATAAGGCTTAATAGAATTAAATTGTGAATAGTTCACAAAATTCATGTCTTCCTTGAAATTTTCTTTACAGGTTTAGACAATTCCATTCAATTTCAAGGCCTTCTCTCTCTCTCTCTCTCTCTCTCTCTCTCTCTCTCTCTCTCTCTCTCTCTCTCTCTCTCTCTCTCTCTCTCTCTCTCTCTCTCTCTCTCTCTCTCTCTCTCTCATATTAGGGGAGGTTCATAAGTGATGATTTGGCAGAAACATTTGACATTTTGTTTACTAGGAGTGATTTGGCACTTTTATGTGGTTAAATAATAATGACATAACGAAAGAGAACTTTTAACCATTGTTTTCATTGATACAAAATTCTTTGTTTCCTTGACTTTTTTTGCTGGAGAGTTTGAGGTTTTAGCGCTAAATCAAGATAAAATCTTAGCTTAAATTCCTTCATGGTTATGATAGAGTGGATAGGGATCGATATTTTGATATGGCTGGTTCTAGAACTAGAGGTTCTTTGCAGGATGTAAGGAAATACTTTTTCAGTGTAAGAGTAGTTGATAATTGGAATTGGCTAAGCGAGGAGGTAGTTAATGGTATCTCAATCCATAGTTTTAAGGACAGGTATGATAAGTATCACTAAGTATAAAATGGAAGCGATCAGGAGACGGGAAGATACGAGCTTTGGGCTCTTTCCCGTAAACACAATTAGGTAATCACAATTAGGTAATCACACACACACACACACAGTCTTTAAATTCCTTCATGGTTATGATAGAGTAGATAGGGATCGATATTTTGATATGGCTGGCTCTAGAACTAGAGGTCATAGTTTGAAGCTTCGTAAGAAAACTTCTTTGCAGGATGTAAGGAAATACTTATTCAGTGTAAGAGTAGTTGATAATTGGAATTGGCTAAGCGAGGAGGTAGTTAATGGTATCTCAATCCATAGTTTTAAGGACAGGTATGATAAGTATCACTAAGTATAAAATGGAACCGATGAGGAGACGGGAAGACACGAGCTTTGGGCTCTTTCCCGTAAACACAATTAGGTAACCACAATTAGGTAATCACACACACACACACACACACACACACACACATCATATAGGTACTATTGAAGTCATAAACTCAGTTGTTAACATGCCACAGGAAAAAAAATGTAGGATTTTGATTATGGGAGACTTTAATCATAAAGAGATAGATTGGATAAATCTTGACCCATACAGTGGTGAGGACTCATTCGGGGCAAGATTCCTAGATTGCGTACAAGGGAATTTCCTACACCACATGTAATGGAACCAACAAGGGCCAGGGGTGGGGATGAGCCATCACTACTTGATCTAGTGTTCACAGATAATGTGTTGGATATTGAAAAAATTGAGTATGAACCACCAATTGGAAAGAGTGACCACTGTGTGTTGTTGATGGAGTATATCATTGAAGATATTCTTCCTGAGAGTAGAGGCACTGAGGACATGAGGAGGAACTATCCGAAAGGAGATTACATCAAAATGAATGAGCTTTTTGCAGTTATTGACTGGAGAACCTTATTTTACAACAAATCTGTACAAGAAATGTATGACATCTTTTGTGAGAAATATGGGAAGATAGTAGATTGCTGCATACCTGTCACCAAAGTAGGTGTAATTCATGCCAGAGAGAAATGGTTCGATAATGGGTGTAAAAGAGCTAAGGAGTGGAGAGACAAATGCTGGAAAAGGTATAGGAGGAGGAAAAACATAAATGCCTGGCAAACCTACAAAAGAGCAAGAAATGACTACCTAAGTAAAAGGAGAGAGGCAGAGAGAGATTATGAGAGGGACATCACCAGGAAGGCTAAGGAAAATCCCAAGCTTTTCCACAGCTTTATCAGAGGAAAACTGAAGGTAAAAGAACAGGTTTTAAGGCTAAAGAGAGCGGATGGAAGCATCACTGAGACTGATGAAGAGATCTGCAAAGAATTGAACAAGGAGTTTCAGTCAGTATTTACAGTAGAAAATACCCCCCCCCCTCAGATTGCAGTGATAGAAGCTCAAGGGCCGGTATTAGAGAACATCAACCTTACAGCCACAGAGGTATGCAAAGCGCTGATGGATTTAGATGTTCATAAAGCTACAGGTCCCGATGACATATCCCCTCATGTGCTTAAAAAATGCGCAAACACAATATCAGTGGCACTAAGTATCATATTTAAGGAGTCACTGGAGTCGGGGGAGATTCCAAGATGCTGGAAACAAGCAAATGTGATACCTATCTTCAAAAAGGGAAGGAGGGATACGGCTCTGAACTATAGACCAGTTTCCTTGACCAGCATAGTTTGCAAAGTTATGGAGAAACTACTAAGGAAACATATCTCTCTTCACTTGGAATCCTTCAACTTTTTGTCAGTGAGGCAACATGGCTTCAGACAAGGTAGATCAACAGTAACAAACTAATTAGAATTTTATGATGAGGTAAGCCAAATCTTACAGGAAAGAGAGGGCTGGGCAGATTGCATATTCCTAGACTTCCAGAAAGCGTTTGACACTGTTCCACATGGGAGACTTATTAGGAAGCTGCAATCAATGGCTAGAATAGGTGGAAATGTTTTGGAATGGATAAAAACTTACTTAGAAGGAAGGGAACAGAGGGTTAGAGTAAGACACTCAGTGTCTGAATGGAGAAGAGTTAGTAGTGGAGTTCCACAGGGTTCAGATTTAGGGCCACTTTTGTTCCTTGTATATGTAAATGACCTACCAGAGTGTGTAAATTCATTCATGAATATGTTTGCAGATGATGCAAAGATTGTGAAGAAAGTAAAAAACGAGAACAATGGTAGAGAACTTCAGGAGGATCTAAATAATCTGCATGAGTGGTCAGAAAAGTGGCTAATGAAATTCAATACTTCAAAATGTAAGGTAATGAGAATGGGTACAAGTGCAAGAAGGCCCAACTTGACTACTCGGTGGCTGGAGTACAACTTCAAGAGACAGAAAATGAGAGAGATCTAGGAGTAAACATACTGGCAGATTTGTCTCCAGAAATACATATAAATGGCATAGTAAGGGCAGCATATGCATTCTTATCAAATGTAAGGGTAGCCTTCAGGCACATGGACAAGGAAATGTTCAGAAATATTTATGTAACCTATGTGAGGCCAAAACTCGAATATGCAGCCCCCTTTTGGAATCCGCACTTGAAAAAGCACATAGCTAAGCTTGAAAAAGTTCAAAGACATGCCACGAAACTGGTGCCAGAAATACGCAATCTCAGTTATGATGAGAGGCTGAGGGAATTAGACTTACCATCACTCGAAGCTAGAAGAGTGAGGGGGGATATGGTGACAGTCTTTAAATTCCTTCATGGTTATGATAGAGTGGATAGGGATCGATATTTTTATATGGCTGGCTCTAGAACTAGAGGTCATAGTTTGAAGCTTCGTAAGAAAACTTCTTCGCAGGATGTAAGGAAATACTTTTTCAGTGTAAGAGTAGTTGATAATTGGAATTGGCTAAGCGAGGAGGTAGTTAATGCTATCTCAATCCATAGTTTTAAGGACAGGTATGATAAGTATCACTAAGTATAAAATGGAACCGATGAGGAGACGGGAAGATACGAGCTTTGGGCTCTTTCCCGTAAACACAATTAGGTAATCACAATTAGGTAATCACATTCTGGAGCTTTTAGTGTTTATGTCTTTAGGTGGCAGCAATCATAGAAAATGACCGCGTCTTACCGCAGATGATGCAGACCATGAGCTTTACTGCATTTATGCCCACCAATGAAGCCATGGACAAATACGAGGGGGAGAAAAATGTTAAACTTATTTACTATCATTTGGCCAATATTCCTTACACTGCCCAGCATTTACCAGATGAGATCAACACACAGTTATCTGGTAATCCAAGGTTGTATGTGACTCGTCTGCCCTCTGGCAAAGCATCCATCACTGGATGGGAGGATTTCAACATATTTATAAATAATGCCAAGATCTTACAGGCTAATCACATTGCTGTAGCGGAAGATGGTGCTGAACAGGTCCTTCACATCGTCGATCAGGTGATAGCTCCAACCATAGCTAAGGCTGCTCCAAACACACCTCTAACAGCTGCATATCGAAATCCCGATGCTCAAAAACTCTTAAAAAAACCTAATCTCTATGGCCTTGTGAATCAGCATTCTGTTACTGACTTTGAGAGACGTGTTACCGAACTGAATCTTCTTGACGTTTTCAACATGCAAGGGAAAAATACCTTCTTTATTCCAGTAAACCAAGCTTTGAACATGATGCAAAGATTGTGAAGAAAGTAAAAAACGAGAACAATGGTAGAGAACTTCAGGAGGATCTAAATAATCTGCATGAGTGGTCAGAAAAGTGGCTAATGAAATTCAATACTTCAAAATGTAAGGTAATGAGAATGGGTACAAGTGCAAGAAGGCCCAAGCTTGACTACTCGGTGGCTGGAGTACAACTTCAAGAGACAGAAAATGAGAGAGATCTAGGAGTAAACATACTGGCAGATTTGTCTCCAGAAATACATATAAATGGCATAGTAAGGGCAGCATATGCATTCTTATCAAATGTAAGTGTAGCCTTCAGGCACATGGACAAGGAAATGTTCAGAAATATTTATGTAACCTATGTGAGGCCAAAACTCGAATATGCAGCCCCCTTTTGGAATCCGCACTTGAAAAAGCACATAGCTAAGCTTGAAAAAGTTCAAAGACATGCCACGAAACTGGTGCCAGAAATACGCAATCTCAGTTATGACGAGAGGCTGAGGGAATTAGACTTACCATCACTCGAAGCTAGAAGAGTGAGGGGGGATATGGTGACAGTCTTTAAATTCCTTCATGGTTATGATAGAGTGGATAGGGATTGATATTTTGATATGGCTGGCTCTAGAACTAGAGGTCATAGTTTGAAGCTTCGTAAGAAAACTTCTTTGCAGGATGTAAGGAAATACTTTTTCAGTGTAAGAGTAGTTGATAATTGGAATTGGCTAAGCGAGGAAGTAGTTAATGCTATCTCAATCCATAGTTTTAAGGACAGGTATGATAAGTATCACTAAGTATAAAATGGAACCGATGAGGAGACGGGAAGATACGAGCTCTGGGCTCTTTCCCGTAAACACAATTAGGTAATCACAATTAGGTAATCACAGAGGGTTACAGTAAGACACTCAGTGTCTGAATGGAGAAGAGTTAGTTGTGGAGTTCCACAGGGTTCAGTTTTAGGGCCACTTTTGTTCCTTGTATATGTAAATGACCTACCAGAGTCTGTAAATTCATTCATGAATATGATTGCAGATGATGCAAAGATTGTGAAGAAAGTAAAAAACGAGAACAATGGTAGAGAACTTCAGGAGGATCTAAATAATCTGCATGAGTGGTCAGAAAAGTGGCTAATGAAATTCAATACTTCAAAATGTAAGGTAATGAGAATGGGTACAAGTGCAAGAAGGCCCAAGCTTGACTACTCGGTGGCTGGAGTACAACTTCAAGAGACAGAAAATGAGAGAGATCTAGGAGTAAACATACTGGCATATTTGTCTCCAGAAATACATATAAATGGCATAGTAAGGGCAGCATATGCATTCTTATCAAATGTAAGGGTAGCCTTCAGGCACATGGACAAGGAAATGTTCAGAAATATTTATGTAACTTATGTGAGGCCAAAACTCGAATATGCAGCCCCCTTTTGGAATCCGCACTTGAAAAAGCACATAGCTAAGCTTGAAAAAGTTCAAAGACATGCCACGAAACTGGTGCCAGAAATACGCAATCTCAGTTATGATGAGAGGCTGAGGGAATTAGACTTACCATCACTCGAAGCTAGAAGAGTGAGGGGGGATATGGTGACAGTCTTTAAATTCCTTCATGGTTATGATAGAGTGGATAGGGATCGATATTTTGATATGGCTGGCTCTAGAACTAGAGGTCATAGTTTGAAGCTTCGTAAGAAAACTTCTTTGCAGGATGTAAGGAAATACTTTTTCAGTGTAAGAGTAGTTGATAATTGGAATTGGCTAAGCGAGGAGGTAGTTAATGGTATCTCAATCCATAGTTTTAAGGACAGGTATGATAAGTATCACTAAGTATAAAATGGAACTGATGAGGAGACGGGAAGATACGAGCTTTGGGCTCTTTCCCGTAAACACAATTAGGTAATCACAATTAGGCAATCACACACACACACACACACACACACACATATATAATATATACTAATATATATATATATATATACATATATATATATATATATATATATATATATATATATACTATATATATATATATATATATATCTATATTATATATATACTATATATATATATATATATATATATATATATATATATATATATATATATATATATATATATATATATATATATATATATATATATATATATATATATATATATGTGTGTGTAGTATATATGTGTGTAGATGTGTGTGTGTGTGTGTGTGTGTGTGTGTGTGTGTGTGTGTGTGTTATGATCTAACTGTGCTTACGGGAAAGTGCCCAAAGCTCATATCTTCCCGTCTACTGATCGTTTCCATTTTGTACTTAGTGATACTTATCATACTTGTCCTTAAAACTATGGATTGAGTGTGATTACCTAATTGTGATTACATAATTGTGTTTACGGGAAAGAGCCCAAAGCTCGTATCTTCCCGTCTCCTCATCGGTTCCATTTTATACTTAGTGATACTTATCATACCTGTCCTTAAAACTATGGATTGAGATAGCATTAACTACCTCCTCGCTTAGCCAATTCCAATTATCAACTACTCTTACACTGAAAAAGTATTTCCTTACATCCTGCAAAGAAGTTTTCTTACGAAGCTTCAAACTATGACCTCTAGTTCTAGAGCCAGCCATATCAAAATATCGATCCCTATCCACTCTATCATAACCATGAAGGAATTTAAAGACTGTCACCATATCCCCCCTCACTCTTCTAGCTTCGAGTGATGGTAAGTCTAATTCCCTCAGCCTCTCATCATAACTGAGATTGCGTATTTCTGGCACCAGTTTTGTGGCATGTCTTTGAAATTTTTCAAGCTTAGCTATGTGCTTTTTCAAGTGCGGATTCCAAAAGGGGGCTGCATATTCGAGTTTTGGCCTCACATAGGTTACATAAATATTTCTGAACATTTCCTTGTCCATGTGCCTGAAGGCTACCCTTACATTTGATAAGAATGCATATGCTGCCCTTACTATGCCATTTATATGTATTTCTGGAGACAAATCTGCCAGTATGTTTACTCCTAGATCTCTCTCATTTTCTGTCTCTTGAAGTTGTACTCCAGCCACCGAGTAGTCAAGTTGGGCCTTCTTGCACTTGTACCCATTCTCATTACCTTACATTTTGAAGTATTGAATTTCATTAGCCACTTTTCTGACCACTCATGCAGATTATTTAGATCCTCCTGAAGTTCTCTACCATTGTTCTCGTTTTTTACTTTCTTCACAATCTTTGCATCATCTGCAAACATATTCATGAATGAATTTACAGACTCTGGTAGGTCATTTACATATACAAGGAACAAAAGTGGCCCTAAAACTGAACCCTGTGGAACTCCACTACTAACTCTTCTCCATTCAGACACTGAGTGTCTTACTCTAACCCTCTGTTCCCTTCCTTCTAAGTAAGTTTTTATCCATTCCAAAACATTTCCACCTATTCTAGCCATTGATTGCAGCTTCCTAATAAGTCTCCCATGTGGAACAGTGTCAAACGCTTTCTGGAAGTCTAGGAATATGCAATCTGCCCAGCCCTCTCTTTCCTGTAAGATTTGGCTTACCTCATCATAAAATTCTAATAAGTTTGTTACTGTTGATCTACCTTCTCTGAAGCCATGTTGCCTCACTGACAAAAAGTTGAAGGATTCCAAGTGAAGAGAGATATGTTTCCTTAGTAGTTTCTCCATAACTTTGCAAACTATGCTGGTCAAGGAAACTGGTCTATAGTTCAGAGCCGTATCCCTCCTTCCCTTTTTGAAGATAGGTATCACATTTGCTTGTTTCCAGCATCTTGGAATCTCCCCCGACTCCAGTGACTCCTTAAATATGATACTTAGTGCCACTGATATTGTGTTTGCGCATTTTTTAAGCACATGAGGGGATATGTCATCGGGACCTGTAGCTTTATGAACATCTAAATCCATCAGCGCTTTGCATACCTCTGTGGCTGTAAGGTTGATGTTCTCTAATACCGGCCCTTGAGCTTCTATCACTGCAATCTGAGGGGGGGGGGGTATTTTCTACTGTAAATACTGACTGAAACTCCTTGTTCAATTCTTTGCAGATCTCTTCATCCGTCTCAGTGATGCTTCCATCCGCTCTCTTTAGCCTTAAAACCTGTTCTTTTACCTTCAGTTTTCCTCTGATAAAGCTGTGGAAAAGCTTGGGATTTTCCTTAGCCTTCCTGGTGATGTCCCTCTCATAATCTCTCTCTGCCTCTCTCCTTTTACTTAGGTAGTCATTTCTTGCTCTTTTGTAGGTTTGCCAGGCATTTATGTTTTTCCTCCTCCTATACCTTTTCCAGCATTTGTCTCTCCACTCCTTAGCTCTTTTACACCCATTATCGAACCATTTCTCTCTGGCATGAATTACACCTACTTTGGTGACAGGTATGCAGCAATCTACTATCTTCCCATATTTCTCACAAAAGATGTCATACATTTCCTGTACAGATTTGTTGTAAAATAAGGTTCTCCAGTCAATAACTGCAAAAAGCTCATTCATTTTGATGTAATCTCCTTTCGGATAGTTCCTCCTCATGTCCTCAGTGCCTCTACTCTCAGGAAGAATATCTTCAATGATATACTCCATCAACAACACACAGTGGTCACTCTTTCCAATTGGTGGTTCATACTCAATTTTTTCAATATCCAACACATTATCTGTGAACACTAGATCAAGTAGTGATGGCTCATCCCCACCCCTGGCCCTTGTTGGTTCCATTACATGTTGGTGTAGGAAATTCCCTTGTACGCAATCTAGGAATCTTGCCCCGAATGAGTCCTCACCACTGTGTGGGTCAAGATTTATCCAATCTATCTCTTTATGATTAAAGTCTCCCATAATCAAAATCCTACATTTTTTTCCTGTGCCATGTTAACAACTGAGTTTATGACTTCAATAGTACCTATGTGACTTTCCTCATAAACTTCAAGCCTATTTTGGTTCCTTGGTGGGTTGTATACAACAGTTATTATAATGCTCTCTGACCCAGTATTTATGCGAGCAACAAGAAATTCCTTGAACTCACTTTCTATAGCCAAGTTTATTTCTTTGACTTGAATCCTTTCACTTATGAGCAGTGCTATCCCTCCACCAGTCCTCTCAGATCTTTCACCCCTTAGTATTCTGAAACCCTTAGGAAAAACTGTGACACTGTTTATGTCCTCACTCAACTTAGTCTCTGTAATTGCTACTATATCTGCCTTACTGTTGTGAATCCTATCTTTTAATTCTCCTGCCTTACCAGCTAATCCATCAGCATTTGTGTATAACAATCTTAATGAGGCCCCATCCCCTGATCGTCTGTCATTATCTTCTTTATCTCCCCTTTGTCTGGAAGAACTCTGTAATGAAAATTTTTCTTCTCTTCTTCATTTCTTTCATCATTTAACCTTCTTGCCTCTTGCAACAAGTTTTTGATCTTTCCCATCTCTTCCTGTGTTCTGTATCGTCTAATGAACACTTCTTTGAATTCTTGAAGGTCTTTTAGACTTTTTTTTCTCAACAATATTTCCCTACATGTTTCCCCTCTCTCAAAGGTTACTTTTGTTGGTCTCGGCTTTCCTTCCCTCGAATATTTACCTAGTTGGTGTATGTTTACAATATCCTCAGGACCACATACTACTCCAAGCTTTCTTATCAGGTCTACAACCCTAGCTTTATTTTCTTCAAGTCTCTCCTGCCATGTTGGCTCCTGGGACTCGCTTATGCCTGAGATTACCACTGTCTTCTCCTTATCAAGTGCCTGTCTGATGAGTGGGTTTGCCCTTTCCATCACAACGTCTTTCATTTTTTCGATTACTGTCTCTTTATAGTCAACTGTTTGTATGTTTTCCAGTGCCACCACCTTTACAGCCTCTTTTACTGCCACATTCCCCTTTAGTGCATCAGCAAAGGAAGTTTTCATGGCATCATTTTCCATATTCAGCTCCTGGAACTCTTTTCTGAACTGTTCAATGTTTTCCTTAATCTGGACATTCCAAGCAGCAATCTCGTCTCTCTCAGAAGAGAGCAGTGAACTAACATCTAATTCCTTTAGGTTGTCATTCAGCTGTTTGTTTTTTCTTCTTGTTTAGAAAGTCTAGATTCTAGTTGACTCTTTTCCCCTTCCAACTTCTTTATTCTTTTTTTCTAGTTCCTTTCTCTCCTGCCCTTGTGCTTTACTTGCTTCCTCCAAAGATCTTATTTGCTCTCTGAGTGTTTCATTCTCTTTCATTTCTCCATCCATATTCTGAATTTTATCATCAAGGCTTATAACAATTTCCTCTAAATTCTTGATTTTCTGTTTGAGTCTCCTGATGGCTACCCCTCCTACCGACCCATGGATGGGAGAGGTTTGGGACAGAGATGGCGTCATTTTTATGTTCTCCCTCTCACAGAATATAGAAAGAAGACGAGAAAGAGGAAACAAAAAAGAGAAAAACTTTTAATTAAGCTTCACACCGAATTTTTATATCTCCATATAAGTGCTATTTAGTGACTCAGTTTATCTCTTTTCTGGTAACACACATCTTAACTTAAAAACTTGACCATGTAATTTAAGGATAAAAAGAAAAAGAAAAAAAAATGCAACAAACAAAAGTCAAACCTGAAGGAAAAATTTGTACCTGTGTCTGAGGTGGCACCCACCTGTTTCTGCTATATATTCTTCCTAACTGATAAACTCACTTGCTAACCAAGGTATGTTATCACAGGATTAGACTTTACATTTAACTCAATATATATACAAAATAAAAACAAAAATAGTAAAAGAGAAAGTTAAAAGAAAAGCAAAAAAAAATGAAGAAAATAAGACGGCTGTACTACTTGGCAACTTAACTCAGTACTGTTGACAGGTGGATATTTTTTTTTTTTTACTTATTCAATTATTTTTTGTATCAAACTAACTAACAAGTTAATATAAATGGGAAGGATACTAATTTTAACAATATATGGAACCACAGGATCAGGTAAACGGCTTAAGAGCTTTCCCCAGTTTACACAAAAAATTAGGTAATGTGATGTGATGGCTTCACCTCTGGCAACTCTTCTAAATTTCCTTCAAGGCAGAACTGGCCTGCAGCTTCTCTCTCCCCTCACGAAAAATGTTCTCAATTTTTTTTCCTTTAATATTTTGGACAGTCTCGTCATACAACAAATATAAGTTTTGTACTCACAATACTCTGCAGGATTTCAGATTTAGGGAAATTATGGTAAAGTTTTCCACTAAGCACTTAGTCACTCGAAACAAGTAAAAATTTAAGAGGAGCAGTTCCGTGTGTCACTGAACGCGCGGTGTGTGTGCGTGTATATGATTACCTAATTGTAATTACCTAATTGTGTTTACGGGAAAGAGCCCAAAGCTCGTATCTTCCCGTCTCCTCATCGGTTCCATTTTATACTTAGTGATACTTATCATACCTGTCCTTAAAACTATGGATTGAGATAGCATTAACTACTTCCTCGCTTAGCCAATTCCAATTATCAACTACTCTTACACTGAAAAAGTATTTCCTTACATCCTGCAAACAAGTTTTCTTACGAAGCTTCAAACTATGACCTCTAGTTCTAGAGCCAGGTATATCAAAATATCGATCCCTATCCACTCTATCATAACCATGAAGGAATTTAAAGACTGTCACCATATCCCCCCTCACTCTTCTAGCTTCGAGTGATGGTAAGTCTAATTCCCTCAGCCTCTCATCATAACTGAGATTGCGTATTTCTGGCACCAGTTTCGTGGCATGTCTTTGAAATTTTTCAAGCTTAGCTATGTGCTTTTTCAAGTGCGGATTCCAAAAGGGGGCTGCATATTCGAGTTTTGGCCTCACATAGGTTACATAAATATTTCTGAACATTTCCTTGTCCATGTGCCTGAAGGCTACCCTTACATTTGAAAAGCATGCATATGCTGCCCTTACTATGCCATTTATATGCATTTCTGGAGACAAATCTGCTAGTATGTTTACTCCTAGATCTCTCTCATTTTCTGTCTCTTGAAGTTGTACTCCAGCCACCGAGTAGTCAAGCTTGGGCCTTCTTGCACTTGTACCCATTCTCATTACCTTACATTTTGAAGTATTGAATTTCATTAGCCACTTTTCTGACCACTCATGCAGATTATTTAGATCCTCCTGAAGTTCTCTACCATTGTTCTCGTTTTTTACTTTCTTCACAATCTTTGCATCATCTGCAAACATATTCATGAATGAATTTACAGACTCTGGTAGGTCATTTACATATACAAGGAACAAAAGTGACCCTAAAACTGAACCCTGTGGAACTCCACTACTAACTCTTCTCCATTCAGACACTGAGTGTCTTACTCTAACCCTCTGTTCCCTTCCTTCTAAGTAAGTTTTTATCCATTCCAAAACATTTCCACCTATTCTAGCCATTGATTGTAGCTTCCTAATAAGTCTCCCATGTGGAACAGTGTCAAACGCTTTCTGGAAGTCTAGGAATATGCAATCTGCCCAGCCCTCTCTTTCCTGTAAGATTTGGCTTACCTCATCATAAAATTCTAATAAGTTTGTTACTGTTGATCTACCTTCTCTGAAGCCATGTTGTCTCACTGACAAAAAGTTGAAGGATTCCAAGTGAAGAGAGATATGTTTCCTTAGTAGTTTCTCCATAACTTTGCAAACTATGCTGGTCAAGGAAACTGGTCTATAGTTCAGAGCCGTATCCCTCCTTCCCTTTTTGAAGATAGGTATCACATTTGCTTGTTTCCAGCATCTTGGAATCTCCCCCGACTCCAGTGACTCCTTAAATATGATACTTAGTGCCACTGATATTGTGTTTGCGCATTTTTTAAGCACATGAGGGGATATGTCATCAGGACCTATAGCTTTATGAACATCTAAATCCATCAGCGCTTTACATACCTCTGTGGCTGTAAGGTTGATGTTCTCTAATACCGGCCCTTGAGCTTCTATCACTGCAATCTGAGGGGGTGGGGTATTTTCTACTGTAAATACTGACTGAAACTCCTTGTTCAATTCTTTGCAGATCTCTTCATCCGTCTCAGTGATGCTTCCATCCGCTCTCTTTAGCCTAAAAACCTGTTCTTTTACCTTCAGTTTTCCTCTGATAAAGCTGTGGAAAAGCTTGGGATTTTCTTTAGCCTTCCTGGTGATGTCCCTCTCATAATCTCTCTCTGCCTCTCTCCTTTTACTTAGGTAGTCATTTCTTGCTCTTTTGTAGGTTTGCCAGGCATTTATGTTTTTTCTCCACTTATACCTTTTCCAGCATTTGTCTCTCCACTCCTTAGCTTTTATACGCTCATTATTGAACCATTTCTCTCTGGCATGAATTACAGCTACTTTGGTGACAGGTATGCAGCAATCTACTATCTTCCCATATTTCTCACTAAAGATGTCATACATTTCTTGTAAAGATTTGTTGTAAAATAAGGTTCTCCAGTCAATAACTGCAAAAAAGCTAATTCATTTTGATGTAATCTCCTTTCGGATAGTTCCTCCTCATGTCCTCATTGCCTCTTCTCTCAGGAAGAATATCTTCAATGATATACTCCATCAACATCACACAGTGGTCAGTCTTTCCAATTGGTGGTTCATACTCAATTTTTCAATATGCAACACGTTATCTGTGAATACTAGATCAAGTAGCGATGGCTCATCCCCACCCCTGGCCCTCGTTGGTTCCATTACATCTTGGTGTAGGAAATTCCTTTGGACACAATCTAGGAATCTTGCCCCAAATGAGTCCTCACCACTGTGTGGGCCAAGATTTATCCTATCTATCTCTTTATGATTAAAATCTCCCATAATCAAAATCCTACATTTTCTCTCCCTTGCCATAGTAACAACTGAGTCTGTGACTTCAATAGTACCTATGTGACTTTCCTCATAATCTTTTAGCCTATTTTGGTTCCTTGGTGGGTTATATACAACAGTTATTATAATGCTCTCTGACCCAGTATTTATGTGTGCAACAAAAAATTCCTTGGAATCACTTTCTATAGCCAAGTTTATTTCATCAACTTGAATCCTTTCACTTATGAGCAGTGCTATCCATCCACCTGTCCTCTCAGATCTTTCAAACCTTAATATTCTGAAGCCCTTAGGAAAAACTGTGACACTGTTTATGTCCTCACTCAACTTAGTCTCTGTAATTGCTACTATATCTGCCTTATTGTTGTGAATTCTATCTTTTAATTCTACTACCTTACCAGCTAATCTATCAGCAAATGTGTATAACAATCTTAATGAGGTCCCATCCCCTGATCTTCTGTCATTATCTTCTTTATCTCCCATTTGTCTGGAAGAACTCTGAAATGAAATTTTTTCTTCTCTTCTTCACTTCTTTCCTCATTTAACCTTCTTGCCTCTTGCAACAAGTTTTTTTTATCTTTTCCATCTCTTCCACTTTTTTTTCTCATCAATATTTTCCTACATGTTTCCCCTCTCTCAAAGGTTACTTTTGTTGGTCTCTGCTTTCCTTCCCTTGAATATTTGCCTAGTTGGTGAATGTTTATAATATCCTCAGGACCACAAACTACTCCAAGCTTTCTTGTCAGGTCTACAACCCTAGCTTTATTTTCTTCAAGTCTCCCCTGCCATGTTGGCTCCTGGGATTCGCTTATGCCTGAGATTACCAATGTCTTCTCCTTATCAAGTGCATGTTTAATCAGTGGATTTGCCCTTTCCATCACAACGTCTTTCTTTTATTCAATTACTGTCTCTTTATAGTCAACTGTTTGTATGTGTGTGTGTGATTACCTAATTGTGTTTACGGGAAAGAGCCCAAAGCTTGTATCTTCCCGTCTCCTCATCGCTTCCGTTTTCTACTTAGTGATACTTATCATACCTGTTCTTAAAACTATGGATTGAGATAGCATTAACTACCTTCTCGCTTAGCCAATTCCATTTATCAACTACTCTTACACTGAAAAAGTATTTCCTTACATCCTGCAAAGAAGTTTTCTTACGAAGCTTCAAACTATGAACTCTAGTTTTAGAGCCAGCCATACCAAAATATCGATCCCTATCCACTCTATCATAACCATGGAGGAATTTAAAGACTGTCACCATATCCCCCCTCAATCTTCTAGCTTTGAGTGATGCTATGTCTAATTCATTCAGCCTCTCATCATAACTGAGATTACGTATTTCTGGCACCAGTTTCGTGGCATGTCTTTGAACTTTTCAAGCTTAGCTATGTGCTTTTTCAAGTGTGGATTCCAAAAGGGGGCTGCATATTCGAGTTTTGGCCTCACATAGGTTACATAAATATTTCTGAACATTTCCTTGTCCATGTGCTTGAAGGCTACCCTTACATTTGATAAGAAGGCATATGCTGCCCTTACTATGCCATTTATATGTATTTCTGTTTACTCCTAGATCTCTCTCCTTTTCTGTCTCTTGAAGTTTTACTCCAGCCACCAAGTAGTCATGCTTGGGCCTTCTTGCACTTGTACCCATTCTCATTACCTTACATTTTGAAGTATTGAATTTCATTAGCCACTTTTCTGACCACTCATGCAGACTATTTAGATTTTCCTGAAGTTCTCTACCATTGTTCTCGCTTCCTACTTTCTTCACAATCTTTGCATCATCTGCAAACATATTCATGAATGAATTTACACACTCTGGTAGGTCATTTACATATACAAGGAACATAAGTGGCCCTAATACTGAACCTTGTGGAACTCCACTACTAAGTCTTCTCCATTCAGACACTGAGTGTCTTACTCTAACCCTCTGTTCCCTTCCTTCTATGTAAGTTTTTATCCATTCTAAGACACTTCCACCTATTCTAGCCATTGATTGCAGCTTCCTAATAAGTCTCCCATGTGGAACAGTGTCAAACGCATTCTGGAAGTCTTGGAATATGTAATCTGCCCAGCCCTCTCTTTCCTGTAAGATTCGGCTTACCTCATCATAAAATTCTAATAAGTTTGTCACTGTTGATCTACCTTCTCTGAAGCCATGTTGTCTCACTGACAAAAAGTTGAAGGATTCCAAGTGAAGAGAGATATGTTTCCTTAGTAGTTTCTTCATATTTTTGCAAACTATGCTTTACAAGGAAAGTGGTTTATAGTTCAGAGCCGTCTCCCTCCTTCCCTTTTTGAAGATAGGTATCACGCTTGCTTGTTTCCAGCATCTTGGAATCTCCCCTGTGTGTGATTACCTAATTGTGATTACCTAATTGTGTTTACGGGAAAGAGCCCAAAGCTCGTATCTTCCCGTCTCCTGATCGCTTCCATTTTATACTTAGTGATACTTATCATACCTGTCCTTAAAACTATGGATTGAGATAGCATTAACTACCTCCTCGCTTAGCCAATTCCAATTATCAACTACTCTTACACTGAAAAAGTATTTCCTTACATCCTGCAAAGAAGTTTTCTTACGAAGCTTCAAACTATGACCTCTAGTTCTAGAGCCAGCCATATCAAAATATCGATCCCTATCCACTCTATCATAACCATGAAGGAATTTAAAGACTGTCACCATATCCCCCCTCACTCTTCTAGCTTCGAGTGATGGTAAGTCTAATTCCCTCAGCCTCTCATCATAACTGAGATTGCGTATTTCTGGCACCAGTTTCGTGGCATGTCTTTGAACTTTTTCAAGCTTAGCTATGTGCTTTTTCAAGTGCGGATTCCAAAAGGGGGCTGCATATTCGAGTTTTGGCCTCACATAGGTTACATAAATATTTCTGAACATTTCCTTGTCCATGTGCCTGAAGGGTACCCTTACATTTGATAAGAATGCATATGCTGCCCTTACTATGCCATTTATATGTATTTCTGGAGACAAATCTGCCAGTATGTTTACTCCTAGATCTTTCTCATTTTCTGTCTCTTGAAGTTGTACTCCAGCCACCGAGTAGTCAAGCTTGGGCCTTCTTGCACTTGTACCCATTCTCATTACCTTACATTTTGAAGTATTGAATTTCATTAGCCACTTTTCTGACCACTCATGCAGATTATTTAGATCCTCCTGAAGTTCTCTACAATTGTTCTCGTTTTTTACTTTCTTCACAATCTTTGCATCATCTGCAAACATATTCATGAATGAATTTACAGACTCTGGTAGGTCATTTACATATACAAGGAACAAAAGTGGCCCTAAAACTGAACCCTGTGGAACTCCACTACTTACTCTTCTCCATTCAGACACTGAGTGTCTTACTCTAACCCTCTGTTCCCTTCCTTCTAAGTAAGTTTTTATCCATTCCAAAACATTTCCACCTATTCTAGCCATTGATTGCAGCTTCCTAATAAGTCTCCCATGTGGAACAGTGTCAAACGCTTTCTGGAAGTCTAGGAATATGCAATCTGCCCAGCCCTCTCTTTCCTGTAAGATTTGGCTTACCTCATCATAAAATTCTAATAAGTTTGTTACTGTTGATCTACCTTCTCTGAAGCCATGTTGCCTCACTGACAAAAAGTTGAAGGATTCCAAGTGAAGAGAGATATGTTTCCTTAGTAGTTTCTCCATAACTTTGCAAGCTATGCTGGTCAAGGAAACTGGTCTATAGTTCAGAGCCGTATCCCTCCTTCCCTTTTTGAAGATAGGTATCACATTTGCTTGTTTCCAGCATCTTGGAATCTCCCCCGACTCCAGTGACTCCTTAAATATGATACTTAGTGCCACTGATATTGTGTTTGCGCATTTTTTAAGCACATGAGGGGATATGTCATCAGGACCTGTAGCTTTATGAACATCTAAATCCATCAGCGCTTTGCATACCTCTGTGGCTGTAAGGTTGATGTTCTCTAATACCGGCCCTTGAGCTTTTATCACTGCAATCTGAGGGTTGGGGTGTTTTCTACTGTAAATGCTGACTGAAACTCCTTGTTCAATTCTTTGCAGATCTCTTCATCCGTCTCAGTGATGCTTCCATCCGCTCTCTTTAGCCTTAAAACCTGTTCTTTTACCTTCAGTTTTCCTCTGATAAAGCTGTGGAAAAGCTTGGGATTTTCTTTAGCCTTCCTGGTGATGTCCCTCTCATAGTCACTCTCTGCCTCTCTCCTTTTACTTAGGTGGTCATTTCTTGCTCTTTTGTAGGTTTGCCAGGCATTTATGTTTTTCCTCCTCCTATAGCTTTTCCAGCATTTGTCTCTCCACTCCTTAGCTCTTTTACACCCATTAGCGAACCATTTCTCTCTGGCATGAATTACACCTACTTTGGTGACAGGTATGCAGCAGTCTACTATCTTCCCATATTTCTCACAAAAGATGTCATACATTTCTTGTACAGATTTGTTGTAAATTAAGGTTCTCCAGTCAATAACTGCAAAATGCTCATTCATTTTGATGTAATCTCCTTTCGGATAGTTCCTCCTCATGTCCTCAGTGCCTCTACTCTCAGGAAGAATATCTTCAAATATATACTCCATCAACAACACACAGTGGTCACTCTTTCCAATTGGTGGTTCATACTCAGTTTTTTCAATATGCAACACATTATCTGTGAACACTAGATCAAGTAGTGATGGCTCATCCCCACCCCTGGCCCTTGTTGGTTCCATTACATGTTGGTGTAGGAAATTCCCTTGTACGCAATCTAGGAATCTTGCCCCGAATGAGTCCTCACCACTGTGTGGGTCAAGATTTATCCAATCTATCTCTTTATGATTAAAGTCTCCCATAATCAAAATCCTACATTTTTTCTCCCGTGCCATGTTAACAACTGAGTTTATGACTTCAATAGTACCTATATGTGTGTGTGTATGTATGTATGTATGTATGTATGTATGTATGTATGTATGTATGTATGTATGTATGTATGTATGTATGTATGTGATTACCTAATTGTGTTTACGGGAAAGAGCCCAAAGCTCGTATATTCCCGTCTCCTGATCGGTTCCATTTTCTACTTAGTGATACTTATCATTCCTGTCCTTAAAACTATGGATTGAAATAGCATCTACTACCTCCTCGCTTAGCCAATTCCAATTATCAACTACTCTTACATTGAAAAAGTATTTCCTTACATCCTGCAAAGAAATTTTCTTACAAAGCTTCAAACTATGACCTCTAGTTCTAGAGCCTGCCTTATTAAAATATCGATCCCTATCCACTCTATCATAACCATGAAGGAATTTAAAGACTGTCACCAGTGTGTGTGATTACCTAATTGTGCTTACAGGAAAGAGCCCAAAGCTCGTATCTTCCTGTCTCCTGATCGGTTCCATTTTCTAC
>JAXCGZ010005771.1:90000-143343 GCA_037179515.1 Halocaridina rubra
TGGTGTATTAAACAATGTCAAACTTTGATGGGTCATCAGTGGTGTCTAGAGTAAACGTCAACCATAATAGTGCATTCCCTTCCTCACCCCTACTGATAGAGATATCTTTTGAGTCCACTTGTTCTTTGTCATAGAGAGGATATCTGAGGAAGAATATCTGTAGCACGTCAAAACCAGATCTTGGGCATTGAAAGTGCTTCATCAGAGTCTCCCAAAATCATACCAAGCATTAAGATAAGTGGCCATATTATTTCGTGTCAACGGACTAACACCCTTAGAACTGTTCAGTCTACATGCTTAGGCTTTCTAAACTTTCATCCCCAAAGGTTGAAATTTAGAATTTGGAAAAGTTACCACATAGAATGGAGGAATGTCACTTGCGAGATGGCTAACATATAGAGTAATGTGCAAGTTAAAAGCCAATACCCAACTGAAAAAGTCAATATCTGTGAAGGAACAGAGAAATCTTTCTTTGCACGGAATGAGAGGTCTTAAGAATGCAAGAGTCTTAGTCTTCCATATCACCTGCTTGTGTAGAAAGTCATGAAATGCTTTATTACAATGATGAACAGCTGAGAAAGATTTTTACCTTGGAGGTGGTTAGACAAGTTCCATACATAATCCCTAGCCACTATGTTAGCCAAGGTTGACCTGTGGTAGGGTTTGAAAAAGAACCTGTCCTCTGAGATTCAGTCAGAAGTTCTGCATTTTATCTCAAGGGATGGATTAAATACCGAACGTTAAACCACAGATTTACACTTCTGATTAGAGGCACATTTGTGGCGTTGAATAAGAATCAGATATTTTGATCCTGGACTCCCTTTTCATTGCCCAGCTGAGGGAAATTTTATATTCCCTTCCCTGCAACTAGCAAGGCTATTTACTAAAAGACTGTGTTTATACAAACGTCACAGTTCTCGTCCTGGGAGGCAGCCAAGTTCATAATGCCTTTGCCGACCCTGAATGATCGTTCTTTTAGACTTACAACTTCTACCCAAGAGATATTTCCTTTGAAAGGGGACAGTTTTTCATAATCGCCTTTTTCAAGTACATAATGAACAATTTGATTTCAACATTATTAGGATTAGGTTGGGTACATATAGTCTTAGTCATAATTTCTGTGTACAAGGTATACAGTAAGCTCTCTGGCCTCCCAATTGTCAAATATAACCTGTTTAGTCATTTGCCACAGGTCTGTCTGGCTACTTTTGAAAAGTCTTAATTTTTTTTTTTAGATCAGGGCGAAGCACACCCGTCTGTTAAAGGATATAAAACCTTAATAGGTATTATTGAATCCTCAGAGGGAAAGCAAGCAAAGCTTGCTGTAATCCTCCACTACGGAAAAAATGTCAAAAAGTTTCATATAGTAATGAAGGTTGGGTCTTAAGAAGGATGGACATGAGTCAGGAGAAGGGGTACCTAAGGCATCAAGCGATTTCTAAGCCTCTGTAAAATCTACCTTTGGTACTAATATCTTTAGAATGGACCAGCTTACTCCTTATACCCTAGGTCACCGAAGTCCTGTTAGTCCTGTCCCATTAGCTCATAAATTCTCTTATTTCAACCCAAAGTTACAGTGAAGTGGTGTTCCTGAAGCACACCCTAAGTGGAAGAGGTAGTATGAAGATGGTAGTCTGGTTGACTAGATTGAATTCTTTTCAGGGGAGTCTTCGGTTATAGGCTGAGGAAGAGGCCTTTCTGGAATGTAAAGCACCCCTCTCAGGAAGTCTATCATATGCATCTTAAGGAATATTAAATACTAAAGGTGTGCCATCTACCTCGGTCCTCTTGAGAAATGAAAGTGACCAAAGTAATATTAAGACCTCTATTGTGAAGACAAAGGACGAGGGCAAGTATGAGAGGAGATAAAATGAGAATAACTCCAGGAAAGACCTCTTCCTAGAATGGAAATAACTGGAATGAATTTGATAAGAAAAATACTTGGTATGAAACCTACCTCATTGCTGGTTGGAAGGGATAATGGACCAGGACTATTATGAACTTGCATGATTATTTCTTCAACCTCTTGCTCATCAAGAGAGTCAGGCTTACTATTTACAAAATAATCTAGGGATCAAGTCCCATTAAGGATATAAGAGATAATTGGTTTGCCTTAACATCCATTTTCATGGCCACTATTTCAGCTTTAAAGGCAATTAGGAAGTTTAAGGAGCCTATCTGGTCTCTCTGTCCTTTCTTGTGGTATGCTTGAAAAATCTCTGATTCTAGACATTATTGAGTAATGCATCTGTTATTGTTGTACCTGGTCCTCTGTAGTATGCAACAGATTTAATTTAAGACTCTTGCACGTAGAGCACAGGTAGCAATAATATTAACCTCCTTCACTGCAGTAGCCAGTATGCCATTGGCAATATGGATGCTTTGGAAACAGGGAGTCCAAGGATCTTTGCATCAATGATACCACACAACAAAGATAACTGATTACCTAGAGGCTACAGGGATTCTAGAACAAAACTAATTTTACCTGCATTGCCGAAGGCAAAGAAAAATGTCATAGAAGGAAAAATAGCCAAGCCTACCTAAGTAATAAATTAAATACAATATAATTATCACAAATTATGGGGGAAAATAGAAAATTAGTGATATACTAATGGGTAGAGAGCATAGAAAATTTGATTTACTCCTTTTAAGCGGAGCCTCAAAACCAAAATGATAGTGGTAGTACAGAGATCATCTTAAAGTCCTTTCCTTTGTAAAATTTGTAAGGTATCTAACAGCAGGTAAAGCCATTTGAAAACACTAATCATATCAACTATCCTAACTTCCAAGTGGTGTCTCTCCAAGAGTTATATAAATATTTGCTGAAATATTTAAATTGAAGTTCTGAATATATATGGTAAAGCATCACTCAGGTTATTGTTAACATCTCACACACATAATGTTCCTACAATATATACTCCTATGTTTTTATGCTTGAAAGAATGAGATTTTAAAAGCTCTCTCACTTACACAGGAACATATCTTTACTTTAAGCGTAGCATACGTGAATATATTTTATAGGAATGATGATAGAACTCCTCTTACCTACAGATAAATCTTTGTGTTTCATCCGTCCAATATGTCCTCAGCACATGACAGAGCTATTTTGAACTCCATTTTCAACCCACTGCTACCTGTTGGGGAGTGCGTATTTGATGAAGATATACCTGTGGAACTTAAAGGTAAGTCCTTATGTTAAGTCATGCCCTGTATTAAGCATAAACCAACACAGCAACAGGTGCATTCTGTTTCGTAACACATTAGAAGAATTGTTACTAAGAGGTTAATTAGAAAGCGACGTACATTCCATACTCCATACTCAAGTTTAGATGTATCTGCTTTTACCAATACAAAATTATAGTAATTATTGAAAAAATATTTTGCAAGATAATACCTTTATGCATGACCTTTTGATTAATTCAGGCATTCAGACATGCAATACGTTATCATCATAAGTCATATTAACCCCTTTAGGGAGGATCACTTCATCTCGCGTGCATGCGCACTGGACCCGTCAACATCAAAATTTTGCTTTAATTCTGCGGACTTATTTCAAAACAAAATGGGTGCTAGAACACTTACTGTGGCATGCCAATGATTCCTGGTGCTGTGTGGCATCTTTTCTCCATTTCAAGTGTTATATAAAGCGCTCAAGGAGGATGAATGTTAAGGTGTAATTAATCTATCAAGGGAGGATGTTATCTGGAGATTGATTGGCCTTTGAGGGTTAACAATCTTATCATATACTACATGTCACTGCACCTTGCTTGTATTCAGTCACAACAGACTTATCTGCTCATGATTCTGACTTTTTCTTCTTCTTGTATCATCGCCTTTCCTATCGATCACATACAGGACCGAAATCAAGGCTTGGCCAGGAATCATCTTGGTTCATATCTTTATAAACCTAAAAATACCCCTCAGCCTGCATCCAGACTTTATCTTTATGTACATGATCTTATCTTTATAACTTCCCAGAGTGCACAACAAATTACCATACAGCTCGCAGCAATTGTATATAAATTGACATTTTTAGTCAATAAAGTAGATCTTTTAAAAGTCTCAAAAAATATTCAGCATATCTTCATTGAAATCTTCAAAATGTAATCTCTTCGTTTCACTCCCTCCTATCGCAGACTTGCACACTCTGTAAAACTTTTAGTTAAACTGAATTATTATTCAAAAACTGTACTTGAACTGTGATATATTTATGTATTTACCTAACTATGCTTACGGAAAAGAGTCCTTTGTTCATAATACCCTGTTATCTGGTCGTTTTCATATTTTACTCCTTAGCACCTATCATATCTCTCCTCGGAACTGTGAATGCATTTAGTGAATTCCATGTACTTCTTACATCCTGCAAAAAAATTTTTTTTTTTAACTCAAGCTATTACCTCTAGTTACAGAGCTGCCCAAATCAAAATGTAGCTCCCTATCCACTCCATCTAAACCGTGAAAGGGAATTTAACACCATCTCTGTTGCCCTCTTTTTCTTCTTGATTCAAGTGATAGTATATTTAGCTTCCTCATCCTTTCCTCATAAGTGAGATTAAGTATGTTCGTCACCAACTTTGTAGCATGTCTCTTAACTTGTCCATCTTACGTATTTTTTTTTATTTTTTATCACGAGTGGATTCCAATAGGGCAGTGCGTATCCAAGCTTTGGCTTCACATAAGTCACGTAAATATTTCCATGTCCAGATACCTGATAGCCGCCCTTAGGTTTGCTATAAAAGCATATGCTGCCTTACTATAGATTTATAGGCAATTCGAGTGACAAATCGCATACCTGTATATTGCTTTCGTTCTCAGATTCTTGAAGTTCCATGCATGCAATTGAATACCCAAAATTGGGCCTTCCTGCACTATTGTCCATTCTCATTAATTTACATTTCAAAGTTATGAATCCTATTAGCCACTTGTCTGGCCGCTCATATAGATTGCTTAGTCTCATTGAGGTTCTCTACCACAATTTTCGTCATTTGCTCTGTTTACAATCTCTGCATTGTCTGCAGACATAGTTAAAATGCATTTACACACTTCAGGTGGTCCATTACGTATATAAGGAACAGGAGTTGCCCTAACATTGATCCCTGAGGAACACCACTGCTAACCATTCTCTTTTCATACACACATGTGTAACTCAGACCATATGTTCCTCTCCTTCTAAATAATTGATTATCCACGCCAAGACATTTCCACCATTGAATGCCATTACTTGCAGCTTTTCTCCGTCGATTCTCCATATATATATATATATATATATATATATATATATATATATATATATATATATATATATATATATATATATATATATATATATATATATATATATATATATATATATATATATATATATATAGTATATATATATATAGATGATATATATATATATATATATATGTGTGTGTGTGTGTGTGTGATTACCTAATTGTGATTACCTAATTGTGTTTACGGGAAAGAGCCCAAAGATCATATCTTCCCGTCTCCTGATCGGTTCCATTTTAGACTTAGTGATACTTATCGTACCTGTCCTTAACACTATGGATTGAGATAGCATTAACTACCTCCTCGCTTAGCCAATTCCAATTATCAACTACTCTTACACTGAAAATGTATTTCCTTACATCCTGCAAAGAAGTTTTCTTACCAAGCTTCAAACTATGACCTCTAGTTCTAGAGCCAGCCATATCGAAATATCGATCCCTATCCACTCTATCATAACCATGAAGGAATTTAAAGACTGTCACCATATCCCCCCTTACTCTTCTAGCTTCGAGTGATGGCAAGTCTAATTCCCTCAGCCTCTCATCATAACTGAGATTGCGTATTTCTGGCACCAGTTTCGTGGCATGTCTTTGAACTTTTTCAAGCTTAGCTATGTGCTTTTTCAAGTGCGGATTCCAAAAGGGGGCTGCATATTCGAGTTTTGGCCTCACATAGGTTACATAAATATTTCTGAACATTTCCTTGTCCATGTGCCTGAAGGCTACCCTTACATTTGATAAGAATGCATATGCTGCCCTTACTACGCCATTTATATGTATTTCTGGAGACAAATCTGCCAGTATGTTTACTCCTAGATCTCTCTCATTTTCTGTCTCTTGAAGTTGTACTCCAGCCACCGAGTAGTCAAGCTTGGGCCTTCTTGCACTTGTACCCATTCTCATTACCTTACATTTTGAGGTATTGAATTTCATTAGCCACTTTTCTGACCACTCATGCAGATTATTTAGATCCTCCTGAAGTTCTCTACAATTGTTCTCGTTTTTTACTTTCTTCACAATCTTTGCATCATCTGCAAACATATCCATGAATGAATTTACAGACTCTGGTAGGTCATTTACATATACAAGGAACAAAAGTGGCCCTAAAACTGAACCCTGTGGAACTCCACTACTAACTCTTCTCCATTCAGACACTGAGTGTCTTACTCTAACCCTCTGTTCCCTTCCTTCTAAGTAAGTTTTTATCCATTCCAAAACATTTCCACCTATCCTAGCCATTGAGTGCAGCTTCCTAATAAGTCTCCCATGTGGAACAGTGTCAAACGCTTTCTGGAAGTCTAGGAATATGCAATCTGCCCAGCCCTCTCTTTCCTGTAAGATTCGGCTTACCTCATCATAAAATTCTAATAAGTTTGTTACTGTTGATCTACCTTCTCTGAAGCCATGTTGCCTCACTGACAAAAAGTTGAAGGATTCCAAGTGAAGAGAGATATGTTTCCTTAGTAGTTTCTCCATAACTTTGCAAACTATGCTGGTCAAGGAAACTGGTCTATAGTTCAGAGCCGTATCCCTCCTTCCCTTTTTGAAGATAGGTATCACATTTGCTTGTTTCCAGCATCTTGGAATCTCCCCCGACTCCAGTGACTCCTTAAATATGATACTTAGTGCCACTGATATTGTGTTTGCGCATTTTTTAAGCACATGAGGGGATATGTCATCAGGACCTGTAGCTTTATGAACATCTAAATCCATCAGCGCTTTGCATACCTCTGTGGCTGTAAGGTTGATGTTCTCTAATACCGGCCCTTGAGCTTCTATCACTGCAATCTGAGGGGGTGGGGTATTTTCTACTGTAAATACTGACTGAAACTCCTTGTTCAATTCTTTGCAGATCTCTTCGTCCGTCTCAGTGATGCTTCCATCCGCTCTCTTTAGCCTTAAAACCTGTTCTTTTACCTTCAGTTTTCCTCTGATAAAGCTGTGGAAAAGCTTGGGATTTTCCTTAGCCTTCCTGGTGATGTCCCTCTCATAATCTCTCTCTGCCTCTCTCCTTTTACTTAGGTAGTCATTTCTTGCTCTTTTGTAGGTTTGCCAGGCATTTATGTTTTTTCTCCTCCTATACCTTTTCCAGCATTTGTCTCTCCACTCCTTAGCTCTTTTACACCCATTATCGAACCATTTCTCTCTGGCATGAATTACACCTACTTTGGTGACAGGTATGCAGCAATCTACTATCTTCCCATATTTCTCACAAAAGATGTCATACATTTCTTGTACAGATTTGTTGTAAAATAAGGTTCTCCAGTCAATAACTGCAAAAAGCTCATTCATTTTGATGTAATCTCCTTTCGGATAGTTCCTCCTCATGTCCTCAGTGCCTCTACTCTCAGGAAGAATATCTTCAATGATATACTCCATCAACAACACACAGTGGTCACTCTTTCCAATTGGTGGTTCATACTCAATATTTTCAATATCCAACACATTATCTGTGAACACTAGATCAAGTAGTGATGGCTCATCCCCACCCCTGGCTCTTGTTGGTTCCATTACATGTTGGTGTAGGAAATTCTCTTGTACACAATCTAGGAATCTTGCCCCGAATGAGTCCTCACCACTGTGTGGGTCAAGATTTATCCAATCTATCTCTTTATGATTAAAGTCTCCCATAATCAAAATCCTACATTTTTTCTCCCGTGCCATGTTAACAACTGAGTTTATGACTTCAATAGTACCTATATGACTTTCCTCATAAATTTCAAGCCTATTTTGGTTCCTTGGTGGGTTGTATACAACAGTTATTATAATGCTCTCTGACCCAGTATTTATGCGAGCAACAAGAAATTCCCTGAACTCACTTTCTATAGCCAAGTTTATTTCTTCAACTTGAATCCTCTCACTTATGAGCAGTGCTATCCCTCCACCAGTCCTCTCAGATCTTTCAACCCTTAGTATTCTGAAGCCCTTAGGAAAAACTGTGACACTGTTTATGTCCTCACTCAACTTAGTCTCTGTAATTGCTACTATATCTGCCTTACTGTTGTGAATCCTATCTTTTAATTCTACTGCCTTACCAGCTAATCCATCAGCATTTGTGTATAACAATCTTAATGAGGCCCCATCCCCTGATCTTCTGTCATTATCTTCTTTATCTCCCCTTTGTCTGGAAGTATTCTGTAACGAAAATTTTTCTTCTCTTCTTCATTTCTTTCATCATTTAACCTTCTTGCCTCTTGCAACAAGTTTTTGATCTTTCCCATCTCTTCCTGTGTTCTGTATCGTCTAATGAACACTTCTTTGCATTCTTGAAGGTCTTTTAGACTTTTTTTTTCTCAACAATATTTCCCTACATGTTTCCCCTCTCTCAAAGGTTACTTTTGTTGGTCTCGTCTTTCCTTCCCTCGAATATTTACCTAGTTGGTGTATGTTTACAATATCCTCAGGACCACATACTACTCCAAGCTTTCTTATCAGGTCTACAACCCTAGCTTTATTTTCTTCAAGTCTCCCCTGCCATGTTGGCTCCTGGGATTCACTTATGCCTGAGATTACCACTGTCTTCTCCTTATCAAGTGCCTGTCTGATGAGTGGGTTTGCCCTTTCCATCACAACGTCTTTCATTTTTTCGATTACTGTCTCTTTATAGTCAACTGTTTGTTTGTTTTCCAGTGCCACCACCTTTACAGCCTCTTTTACTGCCACATTCCCCTTTAGTGCATCAGCAAAGGACGTTTTCATGGCATCATTTTCCATATTCAGCTCCTGGAACTCTTTTCTGAACTGTTCAATGTTTTCCTTAATCTGAACATTCCAAGCAGCAATCTCGTCTCTCTCAGAAGAGAGCAGTGAACTAACATCTAATTCCTTTAGGTTGTCATTCAGCTGTTTGTTTTTATCTTCTTGTTTAGAAATTCTAGATTCTAGTTGACTCTTTTCCCCTTCCAGCTTCTTTATTCTTTTTTCTAGTTCCTTTCTCTCCTGCCCTTGTGCTTTATTTGCTTCCTCCAAAGATCTTATTTGTTCTCTGAGTGTTTCATTCTCTTTCATTTCTCCATCCATATTCCGAATTTTATCATCAAGGCTTATAACCATTTCCTCTAACTTCTTGATTCTCTGTTTAAGTCCCCTGATGACTACCCCTTCTCCCGACCCATGGGTGGGAGAGGTTTGGGACAGAGATGGCCTCATTTTTATGTTCTCCCTCTCACAGAATATAGAAAGAAGACGAGAAAGAGGAAAAAAAAGAAAAGAGAAAAACTTTTAATTGAGCTTCACACAGAATTTTTATATCTCCATATAAGTGCTATTTAGTGACTCAGTTTGTCTCTTTTCTGGTAACACACATCTTAACTTAAAAACTTGACCATGGTAATTTAAGTATAAAAAGAAAAAGAAAAACAAAAGTCAAACCTGAAGGAAAATTCGAATTTGTGTTTGAGGTGGCACCCACCTGTTTCTGCTATATATTCTTCCTAACTGATAAACTGACTTGCTAACCAAGATATGTTATCACGGGATTAGACTTTACATTTAACTCAATATATATACAAAATAAAAAAAAATAGTAAAAGAGAAAGCTAAAAGAAAAGCAAAAAAAATGAAGAAAATAAGACTGCTGTACTACTTGGCAACTTAACTCAGTACTGTTGACAGGTGGATATTTGGTAATTTTTTTTTCTTTCATATATATATATATATATATATATATATATATATATATATATATATATATATATATATATATATATATATATATATATATATATATATATATATATATATATATATATGCATGTATGTGTGTGAATAATATTTTACCCCTGACTGGCACTCGAACATAATTACTGTGCCAAGGCGCTATCAAGTACACCACTGAAGGACTAAAAGAGAAACAAACCTTACATCTTAACTGATATACTAGGAATGAACATATTCTATCTGAATGCCTTCTTGTTTATATTACAGTTTCTCCTAACCTCACTCATGGCTTTCGTTTTTCGCACTTAATTTGAATCTCAGCTATATAGGTACTAACAATAATCAAGTAAACACATTACCATATGTGGAAATTTGAATCATATTTTGCCACTGACTGGGACTCGAACCTAAGACACATAATTACTGTGCCAAGGCGTCCCGGTCAGGCTTAAATTTTATGATTCATGTTTTCACATTTATATGTTTTTACATTTATATGCATTTCCGGAGACCAATCTGCCAATATGTTTACTCCTGGATCTCTCTCATTCTCCATCTCTTGAACTCTTGCGCCTGCTATTGACTACTGAAGCTTTGGCTTTTTTGCTCTTGCACCCATTCTCGTTACTTTACATTTTGAAGTATTAAATTTCATTAGCCACTTTTCTGACCACTTATGGAGATTATTTAGGTCTTCCTGAAGTTCACTACCATTGTTTTCGCCTCTTACTCTCTTCACAATCTCAGCATCATCTGCAAACATATGCAAAATATGAATTTTACAGACTCTGGTAGGTCATTTATGTATACAAGTAGCAAAAATGGCGCTAAAACTAAACCCAATTGAATCCTCTGTTCCCTTTATTCTAAGTAAGTTTTTATCCATTCCAAGACATTCCCATCTATTTTCTCCATTGCTTCCAATTTCTGAATAAGTCTCCTGTGTGGGACCGATTCAAATGCCTTCTGAAATTCTAGGAATAGACAATCTGGCCAGCCCTCTCTTTCCTGTAAGTTAGCTCTACCTCATCATAGAATTCTAATAAGTTCCTTACCGTTGATCTGCTTTCTCTGTAGCCATGTTGTCTCGCTGACAAAGATTTGAAGGATTTCAAGTACAGAGAGATGTGTTTTTTCATAGTAGTTTCTCCATTACTTTGCAAACTATGCTGGTAAAAAAAAATAGGCCTATTGTTTAGAGCTTGCATCCCTCCTTCCCTTTTTGAAAATAATTACCGCTTATGCTTGTTTCCAGCATCTTGTCATCTCCTCAGAATCCATCACCTTTCAAATATGATGCAAAGCTCCACCGATTTTTATTTAGCGTATTTCTTAAGTACATAAGGGGATATATCATCAGGACCTGCAGTTTTATGGGCATCTAACTCCAAGAGTGCTTTGCATTCCTCTGTAGCTGAAAAGATGATGTTCTCTAATACCGGCCAATGAAGTCCTATCTCTGCAATCTGAAGGGATGGGGTATTTTCTGTTGTACATACAGACTGAAACTACTTGCTAAATTCTTTGCAGATTCCTTCATCCGCCTCAGCGATGCTTCCCTCAGCTATTTTTAACTTTAACTTTATATATATATATATATATATATATATATATATATATATATATATATATATATATATATATATATATGTGTGTGTGTGTGTGTGTGTGTGATTACCTGAGAGGTAAAGTAGAGGTGTTAACCAGGAAGGGTCGATTGAATAATGAAGACGACTGGAAAGTTGTGAATAAGGGTTCAACGAAAATGGTTCTTAAGAAAAATGATACTTTTAGACTACAGGTTGCTAATTCATTTAGGTCACTTAGAGATGAATGTGACAGTGGCGGCAGCAATTCTTCAGGAACCATAGAGTCAGATAGGTGTACTAGCGATCGTAAAAATGGAAGTGGGAAAAGCTCTCAGGTCAAGAGCCTAGGTAAGTCTCCCAAGGTCGGAGTAACCCATCCTCCGGATAAGTCTCGTTCTTTGGTAATTGTAGGGGATTCACTATGCAGATATGTAGACAGGAAACTCAGGCATAGAGTTAGAGGAAAATATTTTTTCCCTGGAGCAGGTATGAAGAAGGTGGGTGAGTCAATAAATAGCTGGATTGAGAAAAAAGATGTTGTTTGTTTGATAGCTGGGGGAAATGACGTGCAGGATGGTAGAAGTGAAGAGCTGATTAGGTTGTATAGACAAGCCCTGGATAAGATTAGGAAAAGGGGTGCAGTTCCTGTGATGTGTGGTATTCTCCCTAGGCTTAGCCAAAGTTCAGAGTGGTGGTCTCGAGCTATAGGAGTAAATGCTAGGATGAAAGTCTTCTGTCGGGAGAATAATATAGGTTTTATAGACGGGTGGGATCACTTCACTAGTCGTAAGCATATGTATGCAAGGGATGGAGTGCATCTTTCTAATTCAGGTGTCTCGGTATTGGCTGGTATGATAGATAGAGAGGTAGGGGGGTTTTGTTAGACACAAATAATGAAATGATTAATACTTGTGCAGAGAAATTAGTCAGTAAGGGTTCAGTAAATAGTGGGTCAAATAACTGGGAGTCTAAGGATAAGAACCATTTGTTACATAGAACAAATATTAACAAAAAGAATAGCCACAAGAAGGGTGAAGCTAGAGAAAGTTTAAAAGTATATTATACAAATAGCCGTAGTTTAGGTAACAAGATAGAAGAACTGAGAGCCATAGTATGTAGTGAGAGACCGGATATAATATGCATTAGTGAAAGTTGGATTAAATTAGAAAGCAAACACCTTAAAGCTGAGTACATAATTACAGGATATAAACTTTATAATGCTGATCGTAGTGCAGATAAAAGAGGGGGAGGGGTAATTATGTATATTAAAGATAGCCTCAGAAGCTGCATTAAGTCTGGAATTAAGACAAATCTAAATTCAGAAACCTTATGGGTTGAAATTAAAAATAATATAGAAAGTCTAGTTGTAGGAGTAGTCTACAGACCACCTGATCTAGATAATATAGAGTCGCAAGTTATATACGATGAAATTTCTAAAGTGAGCAGGTCAAATAGAGTTTGCATTGTAGGCGATTTTAATTTTAGACATATTAACTGGGAAACCATAACAGGTGATAGTAGCTCTAAGGAGTTTTTGGAAGTAGTAGAAGACAATTTCCTTTCTCAGCATGTACATGAAGCAACACGGGGGGTGAATACACTAGATTTAGTTCTTAGTAATAGAGAGAATATGGTTACAAATTTAGAAGTTGGTGAAAAATTGGGCAACAGTGACCATGATTCCATTAGATTTAACATAATTTTCAAGGAAACTATAAAGGAAAATAAGAATATTGTTCCAAACTTTAGAGCAGGAGATTTTGAGGGCTTAAAAACTAAATTATCTAATGAGGTATGGGAAGGGATTTCTGGGGTACAGATGTGGGTAGTTAATCCAGCAGGTCAGGTCGCAGGTAGCGGATTACCCCGAAATTTGGGTACCACATGCCAAGGATTATCACAAGATAAGATCAATACATTAAATTCTCTCACAGGAAAGAACAGCAGCCCGTCAGTTAATATAAATTTGGATGAGGAATATAACAATTTTGTCATGACTCTTAAGAATAGTCAGAGAGACTATATTCCCATGAAACATTGCAGATCAAGAAAAAATGACCCTAAATGGATGAACAATAGAATAAAGAATCTTATAGGTATTAAAAGAGGAATATACAGGAAACTAAAAAGAGGTGAAGAGCAGGTGAGGCAGCAATATATACAGTTAAACAGGGAAGTTAAAAAGATAGTTAGAGAGTCGAAAAGAAAATACGAAGTTCGAATAGCAGGAGAAGCTAAAGAAAATCCTAAAGGGTTTTATCAACATTATCAAACAAAATTTAAGGAAAAAGTCGGACCAATTGAAGTAGCCAATGGCCATATCACAGATGACGATAAAGTGATGTGTACATGTTTAAATGATTATTTCTTATCTGTATTTACAAATGAAAACTTGGAAAATATTCCGGAAGTAGAATCCATTTACAGAGACAGTCCCGATAATATACTTAGTTCAATAAATATTACGAGAGAGGAGGTAATAAAAGAAATAGATAAATTAAAGGCTCATAAATCTCCGGGACCTGATGGAATATATGCTAGAATATTAAAGGAATGCAAGGAAGAGCTTAGTTGTCCTCTAACTGCATTATTTAATAATTCAATAAAATTAGGATCGGTACCTATGGAGTGGAAATTGGCAGATGTGGTACCAATATTTAAAAAAGGAGAACGTGTTAAAAAGAATAATTATAGGCCGGTAAGTTTAACGTCAACAGTGGGTAAGATTCTAGAATCCATAATTGCAAATAAAATAAGGGCACATCTAGAATTACACAGACTGATAAAACTTTCACAACACGGGTTTCTTAAGGGTTTTTCGTGCCTTACAAACTTACTGTCTTTTTATTCAGAAGTTTACGAGGCAGTAGATTGTGGCAAAGAATATGATACAATATATCTAGATTTTAGCAAAGCTTTTGATAGAGTTCCTCACAAAAGATTAGTTAAAAAGCTGGAAGCTCATGGTATAGGAGGAGCTGTGCTCAGATGGATCAAACAATGGTTAAAAGACAGAAAACAGAGGGTTTGCATAAATGGAGAGAAATCAGAGTGGGGCTCGGTTACAAGCGGGGTACCACAAGGCTCGGTACTGGGTCCTCTATTATTCATCGTATATCTAAATGATCTGGATTCGGATATCAGTAGTAACCTAAGTAAATTCGCAGACGACACTAAAATAGGTAGAACTATAAATGGAAAAGAAGACATTCATGCTTTACAGGAAGATCTAAATAGATTATCTGAATGGTCGGACAAATGGCAAATGGAATTTAATGTTGAAAAATGTAAAGTAGTTAAAATGGGTACTATAAAAGACAATACTAGTTATAAGCTAAATAACCATGAAATCATGAGTTCTCAGTGTGAAAGGGATTTGGGAGTTCTTGTGAGTAGTAGTCTTAAGCCAAGAGAGCAATGCACAGCAGTCAGAAATAAAGCAAACAGAATTTTAGGATTTATCTCAAGAAGCGTCAGCAATAGGACGGAAAAAGTTATTTTGCAACTCTATCTTGCATTAGTTAGGCCCCATTTAGATTATGCTGTGCAATTCTGGTCACCCAATTATAGAATGGAAATTGAATCCTTGGAGAGAGTGCAACGAAGAATGACCAAGATGATACACAATATCAGAAATCTACCATATGAGGACAGATTAAAAAAACTTAATCTACATTCTCTAGAGAGGCGAAGAGTTAGGGGGGATATGATTGAAGTGTATAAATGGTTTAAAGGGATTAACAAGGGAGATATTAATAAAGTTTTAAAAATTCATGATCAAACCAGAACTCGTAATAATGGATTTAAGCTTGATAAATTTAGGTTCAGAAGGGAAATTGGTAAAAATTGGTTTGGTAATAGAGTAGCTGATGCATGGAACAAGCTTCCTAGTAGGATAGTAAATGCCAATACCTTAGACACCTTCAAATGTAGATTAGATAGACATATGACAGAGGTAGGGTGGGTATGAATAGGTTAGTGCTTATTAGAAAAATCATAAAAAGAAAAACAGAATAAATAAGTAGAGTAGAATAGAATAGGTTAGACATGCTGAAAATACAATTCAAAAATGGAGCTGCCTCGTGTGTGCCAGTAGGCATGTTGCAGTGTCCTCTATTCTTATGTTCTTCTTATGTTCTAATTGTGTTTACGGGAAAGAGCCCAAAAGCTCGTATCTTCCCGTCTCCTGATCGGTTCCATTTTAGACTTAGTGATACTTATCATACCTGTCCTTAAAACTATGGATATATATATATATATATATATATATATATATATATATATATATATATATATATATATATATATATATATATATATATATATATATATATATATATATATATATATATATATATATATATATATATAAATATATATATATATATATATATATATATATATATATATATATATATATATATATATATATATATATATATATATATATATATATATATATATATATATATATGAAGCAAAAAAAGACCCATAAATAACAAAAAGAAGCGAAGATGTACTATTATTACGCCTGTACTCCAGTCCTCTTCAGGTACAAATGAATCGATATGTTCAAAGCTCTGGATAAAGTGGGGGGGGGGAGAGATGCTAGCTACGATTTCAAGGAGGATCCACGATGGGATTATCTTCAGACCTCAGATCAGGTGGACGGTCATTTGGCATAATCTTCTTAATGAAGCAATATTAATGTAAAATTGCTTCATTAAGAAGATTATGGATAAGGACCGTCCACCTGACCTGAGGTCTGAAGGGTAATCCCATCGTGGATCCTCCTGGAAATCGTAGCTAGCATCTCTCCCCCCTTTATCCAGAGCTTTGTACATATCGATTCATTTGTACCTGAAGAGGACTGGAGTACAGTCGTAATATATAGTACATCTTCGCTTCTTTTTGTGTTTTATTTATGGGCCTTTTTTTTTCTTTGCTTCATATTTTGCTGTGATATATTACTTTATTTTGCATACATATGTATATATATATATATATATATATATATATATATATATATATATATATATATATATATATATATATATATATATATATATATATATATATATATATGAGTTTGAGACTTACATCTCGTAATATATATTCCACGTACTGTCATCCTTCCACTTAGAAGTTGATGAAGAGTCGCCAGAAAATGAGGGTGCAAAAGCCAAAGAGATTGAAGGTGTGAAAGCAGCCGAGTCTGGAGATGTAGAAACAGCTATCAAATGTTTTTCTGCAGCTATAGATATGGTTCCAACGAGAGCATCTGGATATAACAACAGAGCTCAAGCCCTTAGATTACAAGGAAAAATTGAAGGTACTGTAATTCATATTGTTTAGTGTTAGTTTAGAAGTTTCATAGTTTCTCAGTTTATTTTATAACAAAAGAGTTTCTCTCTCAGAACAAAATGCAATAATTGAGTCAAGCATGTTGCCTATAGATGTAACAAATAAGCCCTAATTTCCTTGACCAGCCTAAACTTATTTCCACAAATAATTGTTTTCAAAAAAGAAAAAGAATCATGGAAGTTGAGATTACCATCGTAGCCCTCCCAAAATCCTTTACATAAAATAATTTTTACTGGTTAGAAGGGCATTTCTTGTGGCATTAGATAATTCTCACCACTAGGAATATAACACATAGTCACCTTTTATGGCACGCAGGAAATACGTTGGTGGAAGTTTTCTACCCTGCCACCAGGGATAACTGAGCATAGTACAGTAAAACAGTAAGGCTTGTCTCTTCGCCCTTATTAGCTATGTAATACATAAAATGGGTATAATGTTCACAGTGTACGAGAAGGCTCTTTGAGAAAGAAAAAGCATATGCTTTTGAATCTCCATGCAGGTCGTCTAGAGTATTTCTCTCTCCAGTGATAGTGTCACTAATCCAGAACAGAGTCGATTTCAAAAAAGAAATTGAAATTGAAGACCATGCCACTATTTCATGTTAATAATTCATTATACAGGCTCTCTAGGCGATGGGGGGGGGGTAAACTCCCAGCTCACAGAGAGCTCAGAAAAGTATGCTCTCCCTTGTGTCACTGTTACCAAGCCAGCCAAGAAAATTATATCAAGCAAATCTAAAATTTCCAAGAAATAAATTGGAGGAAGAAGGGTGGGTGTTGATTGGTGGCATAGAGACTGAGAAAAATATACGTTTCCTCTCTGAAAGTGCCTTTTTAATTTTGTCTCCATTCATCCTGTCAATAGTATTACTGTGCAAACATATTCTCTGAAGGAGAGTGGAAGAGAATTCTAGAATTCATGGAATGGATATAGAAACCATTATAACTTGGCTAGTTTCCCTCATAATAATTTTGGTGTAAATACAAGTGGATTTTCCCCTCAACATTTATTATAGTGACCTGTATTACAAAGCAATATATATATATATATATATATATATATATATATATATATATATATATATATATATATATATATATATATATATATATATATATATATATATATATATATATATATATATAAAACTTCCTGTTTCCTGGTCGGTTCCATTTTGTACTTAGTGATACTTATAATATTTGTCCTTAAAACTATGGATTCAGTTAGCATTAAGTACCTCCTCGCTTAGCGAATCCCAACTATCAACTACTCTTACACAATACAAGTACTTCCGTATATCATGAAATGAAGATTTCTTACGAAGCTTCAAACTATGATCTCTTGTTCTAGTGCCAGCCATATCAAAATATCGATCTCTATCCACTCTGTCATAACCATGAAGGAGTTTAAAAACCGTCACCATATCCCCCCTCATTCTTCTAGCTTCAAGTGGGGGTATGTATAATCCCCTCAGCCTCTCCTCATTACTGAGATTGCGTATTTCTGGCACCAGTTACTTGGCATTTCTTCGTACTTTTTCTAGCTTAACTATGGGCTTTTTCAAGTGCGGATTCCAAAAGGGGGCTTCATATTCAAGCTTTGGCCTCACAAGGTTACATAAATATTTCTGAACATTTCCTTGTCCATGTGCCTGAAGGCTACCCTTACATTTGCTAAGAAAGCATATACTACCCTTACTATGCTATTTATATGCATTTCTGGAGACAATTCGGCCAGTATGTTTACTCCTAGATCACTCTCATGCTCTGTCTCTTGAAGTTCTGGTCCTGCTATTGAGTATTTAAGCTTGGGCCTTCTTGCACTTGTACCCATTCAAATTACCTTACATTTTGATGTATTGAATTTCATTAGCCACTTTCCTGACCACTCATGCAGAATATTAAGATCTTCCTGAACTTCTATACCATTGTTCTCATCTCTTACTTTCTTCACAATCTTTGCATCATCTGCAAACATATTCATAAATCAATTTACAGATTCTGGTAGGTCATTTACATATACAAGGAACAAAAGTGGCCTTAAAACTGACCCTGTGGAACTCCACTATTAACTCTTCTCCATTCAGACACTGAGTGTCTTACTCTAGCCCTCTGTTCCCTTCCTTCTAAGTATGGTTATCCAATTCAAGATATTTCCACCTATTCTAGCCATTGCTTGCAGCTTCTTAATAAGTCTCCCTTGTGGGACAGTGTCAAATGCTTTCTGGAAGTCTAGGAATATGCAATCTGCCCAGCCCTCTCTTTCCTGTAAGATTCGTCTTACCTCATCATAAAATTCTAATAAGTTTGTTACTGTTGATCTACCTTCTCTGAAGCCATGTTGTCTCACTGACAAAAAGTTGAAGGATTCCTTAGTAGTTTCTCCATAACTTTGCAAACTGTTATGGTCAAGGAAACAGGTCCATAGTTTAGAGCCGTATCCCTCCTTCCCTTTTTTAATATACGTATCACGTTCGCTTGTTTCCAGTATCTTGGAATCTCCCCTGACTTCAGCGACCTATTAAATATGATATTTAGTGCCACTGATATTGAATTTGCGCGTTTTTTAAGTACACGAGGGTATATATAAATTCAGGACCTGTAGCTTTATGGACATCTAACTCCATTGGCGCTTTGCATATCTGTGTGGCTGAATGGATGATATTCTCTAATACCGGCCCATGAGCTTCTATCTTTGCAATCGGAAGGTTTGGGGTATTTTCTACTGTAAATATTGACTGAAACTCCCTGTTCAATTCTTTGCAGATATCTTCATCTGTCTCAGTGATGCTTCCATCCGCTCTCTTAAGCTTTAATACTTGTTCTTTTACCTTCAGTTTTTCTCTGATAAAGCTGTGGAAAAGTTTGGGATTTTCTTTAGCCTTGCTGGTGATGTCCCTTTCATAGGCTCTCTTTGCCTCTCTCTTTTACTTAGGTAGTCATTTCTTGCTCTTTTATGGGTCTGCCAGGCATTTATGTTTTTTCTCCTCCTATACCTTTTCTAGCATTTGTCTCATCACTCCCTAGCTCTTTTACACTCATTCTTGAACCATTTTTCTCTGGCATGAATTACACCTACTTTGGTGACAGGTATGCAGCAATCTACTATCTCCCCATATTTCTCACAAAAAATGTCGTACATTTCTTGTACAGATTTGTTATAAAACAAGGTCCTTCAGTCAATAACTGCAATAAGCTCATTCATTTTGATGTAATCTCCTTTCGGATAGTTCCTCCTCGTGTCCTCATTGCCTCTACTTTCAGGCAGAACATCTTCAATGATATACTCCATCAACGACACACAGTGGTCACTCTTTCAAATTGGTGGTTCATACGCATTTTTTTCAATATCCAACACGTTATCTGTGTGTGTGATTACCTAATTGATTACCTAATTGTACTTACGGGAAAGAGCCCAAAGCTCGTATCTTCCCGTCTCCTGATCGGTTCCATTTTGTACTCAGTGATACTTATCATACCTGTCCTTAGAATTATGGATTGAGTTAGCATTAATACCTCCTCGCTTAGCGAATTCCAATTATCAATTACTCTTTCACTATAAAAGTACTTTCTTACACCCTGCAAAGAAGTTTTCTTACAAAGCTTCAAACTATAACCTCTAATTCTAGAGCCAGCCATATCAAAATATCGAGCCATATCCACTCTGTCATAACCATAAAGGAATTTAAAGACTGTCACCATATCCCCCCTCAATCTTCTAGCTTCGAGTGATGGTAAGTGTAATTCCCTCAGCCTCTCATCATAAATTGTATTGCGTATATCTGACACCAGTTTTGTGGCATGTCTTTGAACTTTTTCAAGCTTAGCCACGTGCTTTTTCAAGTGCAGATTCCAAAAGGGGGCAGCATATTCAAGTTTTGGCCTCACATAGGTCACATAAATATTTCTGAACATTTCCTTGTCCATATGCCTGAAGGCTACCCTTTCATTTGCTAAGAAAGCATATGCTGCCCTTACTGTGCCATTATTGTTTTGAAAGATTTTCTTGTGTGTGTGTGTGTGTGTGTGTGTGTGTGTGTGTGTGTGTGTGTGTGTGTGTGTGTGTGTGTGACACTCTCTCATACCTCTGTATTTAAGAGTACAGTTTAAGAGTAATTGATCATCTGAGCATGTGCCACTCAGATATAACATGTTACTTAAGCTATACTTTGGTCTCTCGTGTCACAAATAGTTGAAATAATAAAGACTTAGAGGTATGTCAGGATCACGCCCTGCCATATGTCTATGATATATAAGAAGGGCTGGATGGTGCCCATATTGAAGTCTGGCCAAGTGAACTTTGTCCTCATGGAGAAAGGAGAATTTGGAAGGATGGATTTCGGGAATTGTGTTATTATGAGCGTGACACCGTGACAGGCAAAAAAATTGCCCTCATCAGGCTAGATCACGAAGAAAAATTAGAAGTATAGTGACTGAAGATGCTTCACAGGCCAAAGAGTAAATATTTTAAACTGTATATTCGTATTTATTTAACAGATGCCACGACTGACCTTGACAAAGCTATTACTCTGTCTGAAGGCAAAGGACGGGCTGCATGTCAAGCTTATACACAACGTGCCATGATTTACAGATTACGGAATGAAGATGAACTGGCTCGTGCTGATTTTCAGGCAGCAGCAAATTTAGGGTCAGAATTTGCTAAAGCTCAGGTGAGACACTAATGGTTTAAATAGATTCTAAATTCTTATTTTATTATATCATTCCAGAATATTTAGGATACCTATTATAAGTATGACTTCGTCTTCCCTGTACAGGAAAATGAGCAAACGCTTCCCGCAAAATATAGATTTCTAGGTTACTATTAGGAATTTTATCGGTAGAATCTGTCCTTAATATGTAGATTAGATTAAAAAGTGTCTGAGAATAGTACTGCTGAAAATATCAGTAATTTTGAGCAAATTCTGTCCAGTCTTCATGGAAACATAGTTTAAAGATTTATTGAAATGCAGTACTCAAGACTCTTGTCGTTTTCATGCCTTGGCAACTGATGAGTATAAGGAACAAATAGTTCTCCAATAATGTTAAAGCTGTATGACTTAGATACTCAAAGTAATTTATGTGAAAAATATGTAGTAATTTTGGAGTGAAAGCTGTACATAATGCACTCCAAAGACTTATGTTATAGCAAAAAATTAGCTTGAACTTCGAAAATAATTGATAGAAGCATTTAAATTTGCATTGATGTAGTCGTTCCTATACAGATACTGGTTATAGTATTTAAGATGCATATATAGTGAACTGAAGGAATATTATTTAAGCACGAAAATTCCTGGAGACAACATTCAGATATTATGGAATGAAATTAACAGCATATGATTGCCAAGAAAAAATAATAAACACTCAAACCTCGATTTAATGGATCTCAATGCAACAGGCTTTGAATTTAACAAACCATTTCTAGAGCAGCAGATTTAGTATATTTAAGTTACAGCAACAATGGACAAGAGCCACTGCTACAAGAAAGTGAGAGAGATGCAAAGTACTCTGGGCTTCCATTAGCTCAATTTATCACAATAATAATAATAATAATAATAATAATAATAATAATAATAATAATAATAATAATAATAATAATAATAATAATATGTTTGAGAGAGAAAGAGAGAAATGAAAAGTGCTTCATGCTAATTTTTGCTTTGTGTCTCATAATAACAATAATAATAATAATAATAATAATGTGGTTTTGTGGAGACATTAGTTTTCGTTTATAATATTTATAATTTGGATCTGGTAACACTGGTTGGCAACACTGTGAACGGGATGTTGTTTACATTTTCGGGAAAACGTTTTGGGATGAAGAGCAGTGCTCGTGGGGTTGTCGAGTTGGTTGAGTTGTGTGATGGATTTGCTTTATTGGTTGAGTTGTTAGACAGAATAGCTTTATTATTGAGTTGTGGAGGTTTAGCGGGAGCTCCCAGTGTATGTGTTGATTTCTTTTTGTATGTGGTGGTTTAGAGAAAGGGGGCAAGAAATCGAGTTTTGAACAGTTGTGAGTGGACTTTTAACTTCCAACACGTGCAGGTGGAGGTAAGTGATATATATTATTTTCTTTTATCTCGACCACAAGCTATCTAGGCAGTCTAAAAATCACTATGGCTGGAAAAGGCAAATTGTGTGGTGAAATTATGAAATCATATGATGGCCAATGTGATGTGGTTACCTGGCTAAAAAAGACCGAGGTGGTGGCAAGATTAATGGAAATTAAGGATTTAGCCAGTTTGATACCTTTGTACCTGGAAGGAGATGCTTTGGCTCTGTATATCGAAATGAGTGATGATGATCAACTAGATGCCAAGAGGATTGAGAGCAGATTAAAATTGGCCTTCTCACAAGGGACGTTCGAGGCCTATGAAAGGCTTAGAAAGACACACTGGACAGGTGAGCAAGTGGATGTTTTTGCAAATGAGATCAGGCGATTAGCAGGACTGGTAGGATGGAAGGGAGAGGGTCTGGAGCGGTCCGTAAAGCTGGCATTTGTGACTGGTTTTCCAGATCGGATCTCCATGGAACTTCAGCAGACAAAGCATGTTGAAACATTAGATATGACTGAGCTAATTGCGAGAGCTAAAGTGCTAACATCAGGTGGTGGGGGTCAAGAAGTTGCAGCAGTTGCGGCCAGAGGACCTTCACTGATGGTACGGCAGCAAAGGTCCAAGTTGCCTGGGGTCACGCCATCACAAGGCCAACAAGGAGTCAGGAAAGGAGAAAATAAGATGTTCAAAGGCCGCTGTTGCAGGTGCGGTGGGCCTCATATGGCAAGAGAGTGCAAGGAGCCATGACCACCCATAATGTGCTTCAAGTGTGGGAAGGAAGGTCATATTGCAAGCCACTGCGAGCAGGGAAATGGGCAAGGGGGAACTGCTGCACTGGAAGCTACCCCCTCAGACAACTAAAAGCGTTTCTATCTTCATTGCCAGTAATCAGTGTTAGCATGGGAGGGAGGAAGGTGAGGGCACTTGTCGATTCAGGTTGTTCCATCACAGTGTGGGCTTCTCTATTGGTGGGGAAATGCACACCGAAGGTAGAAGGGTTAGTGGATGGAAAACAGATTGAATGTGAGGGCAGTAAATAGATAGAGTTGACAGTGCAAGGAATACACCTGAGAACTACAGCAATTGTAATTGCTAAGGTGATAACTGGCATAGATGTAGTAATGGGAATGGATATGATTAACAGACTGGGTGGTGTTACAATTCATGATGGACTTGCAGTTTTTGGCAATGTGCCAGTACCAGTGAACATTTCGCAAGTAGCAAGAGGCGGGATAAGGTGTTCAGTGACAGTTGTGAATGCAGGGCTGGAAAGGCTGGAAGGAAAAGTGAAAGCCAAGGAAAATGGGAAGTTTATGAGAGTGCAGTGAGAGAGCATGTTAGGAAAGAATTTGATCGAGAAGTAAAGAGGTGGATCGATGAAGGTACACTGGTGCCATGGGGGACGGAAGTAGAATGTGGAGTGCTACCATTGATGTCGGTGGTTCTGCCAAACAAGAACAAAGTTTGGCCAGTACTGGACTACCGTGAACTTAACCAATACGTTATGTCTCACACTGGAGATGATGCTACTGATGTTTGCAGTGAGACACTGAGGGAGTGGAGACATATGAGTGGGGCCTCTGCTATAATTGATCTGAAGTTGGCTTACCTGCAAGTCCACGTTGCAGAGAAGCTATGTACATACCAACTCGTGAATTATGGAGGAAGGACATACTGCCTAATGAGGCTGGGCTTCGGACTAAGTTCAGCACCAAGAATCGTGACCAAGATCATCAAGACAGTATTAAGCAAGAGGAAAGGGATGGAAGCAGCCACAAACTCATATAAAAATCGTGAGAAAAGTGGAGGTTTTATTACTCAAACTTAGATGTCCGACATGGCGTGTTCTACTCCAGTGAAAACAACAAAACAATAGCGCAATGCAAAGCACACGAATTAATCAGCTCAAAAGTTATACATAACATTCCTCCCTCCAAGAAAAGACATACAAAACTTATCAAAAATAGATCAGAAAAATATCAACATACAACAATCATTATACAGAAATATCAATATATTATGGCAACAAAAGACATTACAAATTTAATTTTTCTGGTGGCTTAATAATTCTCTTGATCTCCGTAATACTGGAGATGGTGATACAATCTGTTTATCATTCACACCACACCTTTCAGTTTCTGAGACTGTGTCTTCAGACTCAATACAATTACTATCAGGTTGAACTGAAACATCACACTTTTGTGAAGATACTTCAACATCATTAGTGGAACTAGAGGCATAGGAATAATTACTTACATTCGAAGAACCTAAAGGCATTGGAGACTCTCTAGGTGTCTCAATACAAGTACCAGTAAATCTAGGCATAAGCTGATCATGATGCCTCTTCCATGATATATTACCAAAATCATGAACTTGCACCAAATAATTTCTTACACCAAGCACTTCAATAATTTTACCTTCAATCCAAGACTCTCCCTTCCCAAAATTTTTAGCAAAAACTGCATCACCAACATTGTACATATTTGTTCCTTCAGAGAAAACTTTCTTTGACAATTTTTCCAGGTCTCTGTCTTTGTTAGGGGAACATTTTACAGATACTAAAGTTGTTTTAAAACATCTTCCAAATAGTAACTCTGCTGGTGATTTACCTATACCACTATGCATACTCTTTCTATAATTGTACAAAAATCTACAGATTCTAGTATTCAATGATCCACTGTTGAATTTACTTAAGCCCTCTTTTAAAGTTCGAACTGCTCTTTCCGCCAACCCATTAGATGATGGATTGTATGGGGCAGGAGTTAAATGTTGAATACCATTTTTCTTATAAAAAGCTTTAATCTCCTCGGACACAAAATATGGAGCATTATCCGAGACAACAATGTCTGGAATACCAAAATTAGAAAATGTTTTTCTAAGCAATTCAATGGTAACACTTGAAGTCATTGAACTAGTAACTTGAACATCTAGAAACTTAGAATATGCATCTACAATTACAAGAAAATATTTGTTATTTATGGGTCCAGCATAGTCAATGTGAAGTCTTGACCATGCCTTATCAGGGGTAGACCATGACAACACAGGAGCTTGGTTTGGTTGAAAATTTTTAAAATAAACTGGACAATTCTTTGTAATTTCAGAAATATCTTGGTCAATTTTAGGCCACCAAACCCAATTCCTAGCTTCTGCTTTCATCACATTTATCCCATTATGACCACTATGTAAGTGCTCAAGTATTTTACATCTTAAGCTGGTAGGTATTACAATTCTGTTTCTGTACAAAATTACATTGTCATATAAACTAAGATCAGATTTAACAGAACCATATTCATGTAATCTCAAATCATTTGTAGACCAACCAAATCTTATATTATGCATGAGTTGACCCAAAACCTCATCTTTCTGAGTACACTTTCTGATTTTTGAAAAAGAAATATCTTCAAAATCTAAAGCTTCAACTAACTTAATGTATTCATTTGGAGTCATGGATTTATGATCATCATCAATAGGCAACCTGCTAAGGGCATCAGCCACAACATTTTCTTTACCCACTTTGTAAGTAAGCTCAAAATCATATTGAGAGAGAAACAGTGCCCAACGCTGAATACGAGCATTGGCATTAGTAGGAATATGACGCCCTTTGCCAAATAAACCTAAAAGTGGTTTATGGTCGGTCCTTGCTTCAAATTGTCTTCCAAGTAAAAAATATCTAAAGCGATTCAACCCAAAAACTAAGGCAAGCCCTTCTCGGTCAATTTGAGCATAGTTCTGTTCAGCTGATGTCAGTTTTTTACTAGCAAAATAAACTGGTAATTCTCTTCCATCAATTTTTTGCAACAATACACATCTTACACCAATAGGAGACGCATCCACTTCAACAACTAGTGGACTATTACCATCATAATTAGCCAAAAGGGGACCTTTTGATAAATCCGATTTTACAATTTCAAAAGCTTTGTTTTCAAGTTCAGACCATTTAAAAACTTTATTCTTTTTTAGCAATTCATACAAGGGGGCCAGCTTGGAAGAAAAATTCTTAATGAATTTACAATAATATGTCAACATTCCAATAAAAGATTGCAACTCTGCAACAGAAGTAGGGGGTAGAGAATCTAGAATAGCTTTGACCTTCTTAGGGGAAGGTTTGATTCCTTCACCTGAGATACAAAATCCAAGATATTCTAAAGAAGAAACCTTAACAGCACATTTTTTCTTGTTAATCTGAACATTATGCTCTTGCAAAATTTTTAACACTTCAATAAACCTAAGATCATGCTGCTCTTCAGATTCACCACTTACAATAATGTCATCCAAATAAGCATCAACTCCCTCTACATCTTTCAACAGGTTAGCCATAAATCTCTGAAATATAGCGGGTGAAGAAGAATGACCAAAAGGTAATCTTTTGTACTTAAGCAAACCTTTATGTGTATTTACTACTAAATACTTTTGGCTTTCTTCACTCACAGAAATCTGTAAATATGCATTTTTTAAATCAATAGTAGAAAAAATCTTTCCCTTACCAATAGATGCTAACAACTCATCTGTTTTAGGTAATGGATATTGGTCACATGATATACATTTATTCAATTCTTTAAAATCTCCACAGATACGTACAGACTCCTTATCCGATTTCAACACAGTAACAATGGGGGCAGCCCACTCACTATGGTTAACAGGCTCAACTATATCATCTACAATCAGTTTATTTAAAGCATCTTCAACTAAAGGTTTATAGTGAATTGGAACTGATCTGTGTTTTCTGAATTTTGGAACTACATCACTCTTAACATGAATGTGAGCTGTAATATCTGAAATGGGTTTATTAGGATTAACTTCATAATCATTCAACAATTCTACCACAGAACCATTGACTTTAGAAATTTTAGAAGAATCATTAATACCAGACAAATAAATACCTATTTTTGGCATCAAATCTTTGCCACATAAGTTAGAATTATGATTCCCTACAACATAAAATGTCTGTTTCACTTGCAGAGAATTATAGTAAACATCCACTCCAACTTTACCCAAAACATTTATTTTGAGATCATCATAAGCATTTAACATTTTATTACAATCTACAATGGACAATCCCAAATTATGAACCCAATCTTTAGTCAAGGTACTCACAGCAGCACCTGTATCCACCTCAAAAGGTACAAACTTACCATTAACCAAAATATTCACTTCATCTTTACCAATAGCATTGACATTTTTTACTGACAACAGTCTTTCTTCATCAGTATCACTGGAAACTGCTACCTTGTCTACTGCTTTAACTTTAACCTTATGTTTTTTCTCAGAAGCCTTATTAAAACTTTCTTTTACTGGCTTTGGCTTCACATTACCTTTGACATCTTTTGAAGCCTTCCAACAAACTTGTTTTAAATGTCCTTTCTTACCACATAAATTACATGTTAAATTCTTAAAGCGACATTTTGCACTATCATGAGGGTAACCACAGTGTTTACAAGAAACTGACTTACTCATGGGACCATTGGTTGGGGTTTTAACCTTTTGAACAACACCAGCCTTTTCAGAAACATAAGCTTGTTCAAAATTCAAAACTCTCTCAACTATTTGGATAGAAGACATAACCTTCAAATTTAAATTTTCAGCAACCAGATTTGAAAAATAAACCTCATTTTCAAGAGCCATAAACAACTGATCCCGCACACGAGAATCAAAGTTGCTACCAAAATCACAGTCTTTGGCTAGACACTTCAGGTCTGCATACAAATCTTTTAATGTCTCACCTCCTTTTTTCCTCCTTTGTTGAAAAGCCAATAAACTTCTATGATAACTAGGCTTTACATCATAATGTGCCTTAAGTAATTTGCATAAATCCTCATACGACTTAGTATGTGGTAAATCTGGGGCACAAATGTTTCCTAAAATAGCATAAACTTCAGTACCAATAGAAACCAGAAGTAATTTTTTTTTACTATTTGCCTCAGTTATTTCCAAATTTAAAAAATTTGCTTCCAACAAACTTAACCACAATTCAAAAGAAATCTTTGAAGGATTAAAATGATCAATGTTCACTCTGCGGTTAGCCCTATTTTCATTTTCTTGAGGCATGATTATAGGCTAAGTCACTGGGTGAACTGGTAATAATCTCAAAATACACAACATGCAATCATGGCACAGACAGAATAGGCTAAATATTATAGCACTGACAACATAAGCTAAACATCATAGAACTAGGCTAGGCCTATATGCAATTTGTTTTACTCCACTCCTCAAAGCACTGGGGTTAAGCACCATATGCTTACGGTAGACTATGATCAATCAAGGCTACCGTCCACAACACTGGAAACAAGGTTACCGATAAACACAATTGGCCTACCATAGGCTATCATCAATCTAGGGTACACCTTGGAAAATAATCACTATAGCTTTCCAATCTTGAAAAAATCGTCAGCATTAGGCTTAAACAGTTATAATACGGCATCTATGAAGTCTCCAATGCTAACTGCAAAACTTGATCAAAACATGAGGGTGGCCACGGGAACGAAAATCTCGGAAGTCAGAAGCTTACCCAATTTACCGGCTACCTCAAAACTGCAAAAAAAATTCACTTAAATACTGCAAACCAGAAGTTCCTTTTGCTACTGCATTGGTCCTTTGTACCTCGTCGCCATTTGTTCCATACTATGGTTCAATAAAAATCGTGAGAAAAGTGGAGGTTTTATTACTCAAACTTAGATGTCCGACATGGCGTGTTCTACTCCAGTGAAAACAACAAAACAATAGCGCAATGCAAAGCGCACGAATTAATCAGCTCAAAAGTTATACATAACATTAGTGAATCTGAAGTTGTTGAACAGCTGCATCTATATGAGCTATGAAACCACCTGAGCCACTAGAAAGGGAAACTGCTTTGGGTCTGAGATTGGAAAGGGAGAAGAATTGTGAGCTCGTTTTCCGTAGGGGTAATGAGATTCCTGAAGTGCAGCAAGACTTAAGTAGGAGAGAGCTGTTTTCTGTGTGCGGAAAATTGGTAGGCCATTATCCTGTGGCAGGTTGGTTACGGGTAGCTTGTAGTTACGTAAAGAGGAGAACAGAGGGCATCAGATGGGAAGACAAGGTTGTGCACCAAACGATGGAGATGCTGCAAGAGATTATAAGGAGAGTGAAACAAGAGGACCCAGTGAGAGGGAGATGGTATGCCTCGAAGTCAGGTAAGGTTGTCGTGTGGTGTGATGCAAGCAGTATTGCCACAGGACTAATCTTAGAGATTGACAATGAGACTGTGGAGGATGGTGCATGGTTGAGGAAGAAAGAGGACTATAACCATATTAACATGGCAGAGTTGGATGCTGTAATGAAAGGAGTCAATCTAGCTGTGAAGTGGGGACTGCGAGATGTTGAGGTGAAGACGGACTTGACAACAGTATTTGGTTGATTGAAGTTGACTGTAACAGCAGACCACAGGACTCGGACAAAGGGAGCCTCGGAAATGATAGTTAATAGCCGCCTGCGAACTTTGCGAGAGCTGATAGAGGAGTTTGGGATGGAGTTGCACCAATGTGTTGTGCTGTCGGAGAAGAACAAGGCAGATGTGTTAACTAGGGTGAGGAAGGCCTGGTTAGGAATTCCGGATGAGAAATCAGAAGAGGTCAGAGTATGTTGTGCAGGAGTGCCGAGTGTGGAGGACTTACATCAAATGCACCACATGTGAGTCAATAGGACTCAGCTTGTAGCGAGGAAGGTTGATCTAGGAGTCACAAGAGACAAGATTCGGCAAGTAGTTAGGCGATGCGACAAGTGCCAGTTGATCGATCCTCCACCAGTTGCGCATGAGGCCGGGGGGCTTAGAGTGGAAGACAACTGGAAGAGATTGGCAGTTGATGTAACACACTACAGTTAAGGTTTGTATTTGTCTATGGTTGATTGCAGACCAGGCAGAGTGGCCATTTGGAGAGAGCTAAGAGCAGAAAATGGAGAGGAAATTGTAGGAGTGTTGAATGGGTTGTTTTTAGAAAGGGGGCCTGTTGATGAAGTATTGGTGGACCACAGTACAACATTTAGATCACAAACTTTGAAGGAGATGCTTGACAAATGGGATATCAACCGCTATTTTAGAGCTGCGTATCGGCCTAGTGGGCTGGGTCAGGATGAAGGAACTGTGCCACAGAAAGCCATCTGCAAGTATGAGTGGTGACATCCAAGCAAGGTACCAAAGACGGATAGAGGAGATGATGGGGCAGGTTCCATCAAGATTGGAGATGAGGTGTGGGTAAAGATGCCAAACTCAAGATGAACGTCGCAATGGGGAAGGGGTACTGTGACCAATGTGAATTCCCGAAATAATGTCTCAGTAGATGGGATGCCTCAGCACGTTCTGGATATTAGGAGAGGGGTGGACTTATCTACTGATGATGAAGGGCCAATTGGAGTACAAAAGATTAAAGTTCCACAGCAGCCAAACCAAGAAAGACGACGACTGGTGTGGATGAGAGATTATGTGCAGGGATCTTCGAGCGGGGAGGAGTGCTGAGAGATGAGTGGCCATCTCTTGGTGGAGGGAGCTGGTGGCATTCTTAATGATCTTAAGATCAAGGGGGCGTGTGGTTTTGGGGAGACAATAGTTTTCATTATGATCTTGTATAATTTGGATCTGGTAATACTGTTTGGCAACACTGTGAATGGGATGTTGTTTACATTTTCAGCAAAGCGTTTTGGGGATGAAGAGCAGTACTCATGGGGTTGTCGAGTTGGTTGAGTTGTGTGATGGATTTGCTTTATTGGTTGAGTTGTGAGACGAAATTGCTTTGTTATTGAGTTGTGGAGGTTTAGCAGAAGCTCCCAGTGTAGGTGCTGATTTCTGCTTGTATGTGGTGGTTTAGAGAAAGGGGGCAAGAAATCAGGTTTTGAATAGTTGTGAGTAGACCTTAACTTCCAACATGTGCAGGTGGAGTTAAGTTGTGGTAAGTGATATATATTATTTTCTTTTATCTCGACCACATAATAATAATAATAATAATAATAATAATAATAATAATAATAATAATAATAATAATAATAATAATTATAATAATAATAATAATAATAATAATAATAATAATAATAATAACAATAATAATAATAAAATAATAATAATATATTTAAGAGAGAAAGCCAGAAATGAAAAGTGCTTCATGCTAAGTGTTGCTTTGTGTATAATAATAATAATAATAATAATAATAATAATAATAATAATAATAATAATAAAACCCTCCATATATTTACATTGTCTATGAAATATATAAAGAAAAAACCACTAATGGGTATATTTAAGGATGTGGTAACGCGCTGGCTTCGCATTCACGAGGTCGAAAGATCGGTTCCCGTCCAAGACCGAGAGTTTAAGCTGTTTACTGGCAGGAACTGCTGTGGTTGGGCACCGCAGTGGGGGGTTGGGGCTTGCCCCGGCTGACGAATACCCATTGTATTGTAATGGAAATAAAGGTTTATTATCATTATTATTATTATTATTATTACTCTCTCTCTCTCTCTCACACACACAAATGTTGAATTTATTATATTTACAGTTTAGAAGTAATTTACATTGTCACATTGGATGTTGTGCTTGATTAGAAGTATTCATCCTCTTCTTTTCATAATGTAATTGTTGCCATTGCAAAATCCCCCCCTCAATTTGAAAGCAGCGGACAATTGGATTTACCAGACCTAATTTCCCCTTATTAGTCCATTAAATTGAGGGTTGAGTGTACTTGGCTATCACTTTTATGGCAAAGCCACTAAGTAGGAAATCAAAGACAGTATCGGGAGAACTACCTCTGGATAATTGACCCCATCCATAATTCTCCGAAAAGGAGAACTGTCCAATAGTAAGATTTAGATAAGGTTAGGTTAGGCAAGATGAGAGTTTATATTGTAGGCAATCTTTATATCATAAATGTGCATTAAATTGGAATAAAAGCAAAAAGTTTTTCTAGAACCATGGAAGACTAAGTCTGTATCAAGACAGACCACTATAGGTTTGCATGAAGGCATAGCTGGTCCAACAGCACTATTTAGTGGTATGAGACTGCAGTTCAGAGGAAAGATATAGAAGCTCAGGAGATGTAGTGCTCTAAAATTTAATGTGAGTGGTTCTATTCTGTGAGTTGAAACTGTGTAGACAAACTTAAAGGATGGATAAAGAGACAAATAAGAGTAATATTGAATACTTAAGATTGTTCCATTAAGAGAAAGGCCATGGAGGAGTTGGAATGAGTCAGACCCTATTAATGGAAGACTTTATATCCAGGAAGATGAGAGTTATCCATGCAAAAAGTTGCATGAATTAGCATGAATAGATACCAAAGATTCACCTTGCATTACACTCATACCTCGATTTACCAGATTAATGAGGGGGACCTTGGTCCATTAAATCTGACTGACTATTGTATCCATATTTAGGTCTGTATTGGCAACAATTACAATATGAAAGAAGAGCAATAATAATATTATTCAAGCACTATATCAAGCACAATATTCAATGTGACAACGTAGAATATATGTATAATGTAAATATAATAGATACATTTTTATTTTTGTGAATGAGAGAAAGAGAGAGAGAGAGAGAGAGAGAGAGAGAGAGAGAGAGAGAGAGAGAGAGAGAGAGAGAGAGAGAGAGAGAGAGAGAGAGAAATTGCTTTAGTCACCCTTAATATAATTAATAATTTTCTTTGATAGGTTATTTATAGGAAATGTAATATATATGAGGAGCTTTATTATGATTATTATTGTTGTGAGACACAAAGAAGACATTAGCCAAATGCACTTTTCATCTCTCTCTCACACATATTATCATTATTATTGTGACACACTGAGCAGATGGTAGCTCAAAGCTCATCCCTCTCTGTCTCGAACCAGATGTTGGTTGTTAAATCCGAAATTCGTTAAATTGGGGTCCATTCCATCAAGGTTTAAGTGTAAATGAATAAAGTCTAGGATGCTGAGTCCTGGATAAAATGGGGAAACCTGAAGGCTATTTTGAAATATGTTGGTGTATTGACTTGTTTTTCAATCTTCTAAGTTAATTTTATTGCTGGAATATTGGCTGCTAAATCCAAACTTCATTAAATCAATGTTTAAGTGTGAATGGAACAAGTCCAGGCTGCCGAGTCCTGGGTAACTTGGGGAAACCTTATTTTGAAATATGCTGGTACACTGACTTATTCCTCAATCTTTTAGTAAGTTTATTGTGTATATACAGGCAAATCAATATATTTTATATATGTTGCAGACTGGCCGACCTGGTTACTGGGGTGAGAGTAAAAGTCATGTTATGCACACACAAAAAAAACAATAATGCATATTTTGGTTAGTAATGATGGTGTATCATAAGGTATAAAGAAGGTAAATACAGCCCTCTTATTCCCTCTGTGTTGTAGGGGATAAATAATATGGACTGGGGAGCAAAGGACTAATAACCCCTCACTTACTTTTCTGGTAGAAAAGGTAATGAATGGTGGAATAGTATAATAGGATAATATCCTGATACCTCGGCTGTGTTATGGCCATTCTTCTCCTTCATAGTACATTGTGCCACGCTTATTAATAGAAAATTAAAATTATATAGCAGTTCTATCTCATCAAGCCTGCTTCATATGTTGATGTTGTTTCTTAAGCTGCCTGACCAAGCAGCCTTAGGAAGTTATTGCCAATCCCAGGCTCTCCTCATAGAGCTCTCAGGGAGTGTATGTTGTGTTATGTGGTTGTAAGCATTGCAATCTTCCATTATGTATTAGAATGAAGTGATGTGCTACATCCTCGACAAACATCAGTGACTTAGTCGTCCAGCCTCTTCTGATACCACTGAAGGGATTGGGAGTACCCTTATGGCAGTCTGGCAAAGTGGACTCTTTCTTCACGGGAGGGAGGATTCAGGATGGATGAAAGTGGGGAGGTTGTGACTGGGCGGAATGGCAGATTAACTGGGTATAGATGTTTCCAAAGGCTGGTTAGGGGTCTGCAATGGGGATGGGATGATTAGTAGTTGAGTGCAATGTTCCTTGGTGCATGGGTGTTCTACCATGTACTGTAGTGGGTGGAGATGGTTTGTGGAGGCTGTGACAAGTATGTTTGCCTTTCATGTCCAAATAGTCTTTGAGGACTTACGTTTCTTGAAGTAATGGGTCTACAGGTGTAGTAGTTCTGCATCCTGTATTAACTGTTACTGTTGATTTGTGTTACAGCCTGAAATTATTGTTATTGCTGATCTGTGTTAAGTGCTCATATTTGTTGTCCAGTATCCTGAGTGTGTAGGAGTGCTATATTGCAACGCAGTGTTTGATGAAGTCTTTGACTTCTGGTGTTATACTGGGGTTGTGTAGATACATATCTTTTTGTCTGTTTTTTATATTACTGTTAAAAACATGTACATCATCGTTTATGTTAGGAATACTGTTTAGTTTTGAACTGTTGTTCTGTTTCGATAATGATAGCTTTCCAGTTGGTGGTTTTGTAGTTCGTGTATAAGTCTATGGCCAACTGGGATGGTTCTTGCTATGGTGGTGATAATGATGGCAAGGTGGTAAAAATCTAAATTTCTGAATCTACATCCACAATATTGGGGGGTTCTGTTTCATTTTCATCATTACTTTTCCTCTGTAGTCACTTAAAATCTATGAAGGTCTTATCCGTCCCTGCTTACAATACTGCTCGCACATCTGGGGTGCTTCTCAAACTATCTCCTTGATAGGGTTGAATCTAAGGAAGTCAGACTCATTAGTGACCCCTTCTCTTACTTTTAATATGGATTCTCTTTCTCTTCACTGTGAGCTATCATCCCTTTCTCTTTCCTATTGCTAGTACTTCCATCACTGCTCTGATGAGTTGCGAGTTGCATCCCTCTTCCACTGCCAAGGCTGTGTAAAACTTATCAAGCGACCTCGTCTCACAAGTACTGTATGGAGATTTGTAGCTCACAGATTGGTCGGTGCAGTGACTGCTTCTTCCCCTCCACCTCCAGACTCTGGAACTCTCTTACCACTCCTGTCTTTTCTAATTCATATAACTTATCTTTTTTCAAAAAGGGGATCTATCATCATCTCAGGGCCCAATCCTGATCAATCTCTAGGTCTTCAATTCTTCGACTATTCTTTCAGCAAATCCTTTTCCTAGTATCATTCTCTTATTACTGTTTTGCTCTTAAACTTCTAATTTTTCTGTCTTGATGTCTTCTTCTTCTTCTTCCTCTATTTGCGTTCCCATTTTCATATGGGGTCGCATCTCTTCACTAGTCGTCTCCACTGGTTCCGGTCCATCACTTGCTCCTCCTCCAGCTGTCTCTCTCTGAGATCCTCCTTCAGTCGGTCCTTCCACCGTAGTTTAGGTCTTCCTCGTCTACGTCTGCCCTCCAAGTCCATCTCCATCACTCTCACACCCACGTAGTCTTCTTCTCTCCTCTTCACATGACCGAACCACTGTAATCTCCTCTCCTGCGCTTTCGCCGACGCCTCCACCACCTTCACTGTTCCTCTGATCCGGTCATTTCGTATCCTGTCCTCCCTCGTCACCCCACACATCCACCTCAGCATTCTCATTTCTGCGACATCTATCTTCCTTTCTTGAACCTTTTTCACCAGCCACGTCTCCGCTCCGTACAGCAACGCTGGTCTCACAACTGACTTGTACACTTTTTCTTTCACTCTAGCACTGATTTTCTTGTCACATAGCACCCCTGATGTTCTCTTCCAGCTGTTCCACGCTACCTGGATCCTATGATCAATCTCTCTCTCTAGGTCTCCATCCTTCGTTACGTAGGAGCCGAGGTATTTGAAGGCATCCGCCTTTGGGAGCTTGTGGTCTTGCATAAACAGGTCGCCTCCTTGTGTCACATTGCACTCCAGGTACTCCGTTTTCTGTCTGCTCACCTTCAGTCCGTAATCCTCCAGCAAACCCCTCCATAGCTCCAACCTCTCTTGCAATTCTTCACGGCTCTCGGAGACCAAAACAATATCGTCTGCAAAGAGCATGCTCCATGGTGCCTCCTTTGTCACTTCCTCCACCATCACATCCATGAGAAGGTTAAATAGATAGGGGCTAAGAGCTGATCCCTGATGGAGTCCAACTTTCACCTGAAAAGGCTCTGTAGTGCCAACTGTACTTCTTACTCTTGTTTTGGCTTCCCTGTATATGTCCTGAACTATCTTGACATACTTCTCCTTCACTCCCTTCGACCTCATACTCCTCCACACCTCGCTTCTCGGGACCCGATCATAAGCTTTTTCCAGGTCAATAAACGCCATGTACAGCCCTCTTTGCTTATCTCTATATTTTTCCATTGTTTGCCTCATTGCGAATACTGCATCCATTGTTCCTCGACCTTTCATAAAACCAAACTGCTCACTACAAACTTCTGTCTCCTTCCTCAGCCTTTTATCCAACACTCTTTCCAGCAGTTTCATAGTGTGAGATGTTAGCTTAATTCCTCTATAGTTGTTGCAACTCTGGATGTCTCCCTTTTCTTTGAAAATCGGTACCATTATACTATCTCTCCACTCGTTCGGGATAGTCTCTTCCTTCATCACCATGTTCAGGAACTTTGTCAGCACCCGTATCCCTTCTTCGCCCAAACTCTTCCATACCTCTGCAGGAATCTGGTCTGGCCCTACTGACTTTCCATTTTTCATCTTCTTCAACGCTTCTCTGACTTCCGCCTCACTCACAGGGTCTACCTCTCCCTCCATTCCCACTCCTTCACCTCTTCGTATTCTTGGATTTTCCTGATTTAGAAGTTCTTCGTAGTAGTCCCTCCACCGTATTTTAATCATGTCGGGGTCAGTAAGCACTCTTCCGTTCTTATCCTTGATTTGCTTTATTGATGTTAGGTCCTTTGTCGATCTGTTCCTTTCTTTTGCTAACTTATAGATTCTCTTCTGTCCCTCCTTTGTTTCAAGGTTCTCATACATATCCTGCAGTGCTGCTGCACGCGCCTGTGCTACAGCCCTCTTCGCCTCCTTATTTGCATCTTTCAACATAGCTTTACGCTCCTCTGTTCTTTCCTTGTCGTAAGCTTTCTTCATCTCTTTCTTCTTTTCTATCTTCTCTTTGCAATTTGAGGACCACCACCAAGACTTTTCCGTTTCTCGGCTTCTTTCCAGATGACTTTCCGAGGACTTCCTCTGCCGTACTCCTGATCACTTCACTGTTCCTTTTCCACCACTGATCCACCTCCTCTGCCTCTTCTATCCTTTGTAGCGCTTTCCTCTTGAACTCCTGCCGCACCACCTCATCCTTGAGTTTCCACCACTTGATCCTAGGTTCTCCCCTCTCGACTCCGGTCCTTCGCGTCCTTACAACCAGCTTCGCCACAACTGGGCTGTGCTGCGCTCCCACACTCTCTCCTTGTAGTACTTTACAGTCTTCCACTTCTCGGATGTTTTCTCTTCGATACAGGAGGAAGTCGATTTGACTCTCTCTGGGACCACTCCTGTATGTCCGGTAGCTGTTTTTCATGAAGAACGTGTTCAGGATCGCCATGTCAAATGCTATGGCAAATTCCAGCACGCTCTCCCCCTCCTGGTTTTTCACTCCAGTACCTTTGCCTCCATGAACTCGTCTCACTCCATCGTTGTCATGTCCTATATGCCCGTTTAAGTCGCCGCCCACGACACACCTCTCCCCCAGCGGGACCTCCCTCTGTACTTCGTCCATTTCTTGCCAGAACGTTTCCTCACCACCTCCACCAGCTCCTCCTTGGTTTGGGGGTCTAGCACCACACCCACTCCATTTCTTCCTCTCTCATCCGCTCCACTGTATATCAACTTGTAGCCTCCACTCAAATCTCGCGCTTTATTTCCTTTCCATCTTGTCTCTTGTACACACAGTATGTTAAACTTCCTTCTCTCCATCAAATCCGCAACTTCTCTTCCTCTACCGGTCATGCTACCGATGTTAAGAGTAGCAATCCTCAGGGTATGGACTCGCTTCTTTAGCCGCACCCGACCATATTGATGCGGTAACCCTCGTCCAGTTTCAACAGAGGTCGGGCTCCTCTGTGCGTCGCGTGAGCGGGGTACGCCCTGGCCATCTTCGGTATTCTCTCGACTGCTATCCATATGTCTTCATGAGGACAATATTCTTGCCTGCCTAATCCAAAAATATAAATAAAAAATCCTAAGATTTAGACCACCCTTCATGATGTCATGGGGAGTGAGATTCACTGAACAGGTGATGACTGGAGATGATGGCAGGAAATGGGCTTGGAGGGGTGTGGGTTGATGAATGTTATTTAGGATGAAAGGGTCATCTGTTTGGTTATAAACTGCCAGTCCTCTATGTTGGGATTGTCAAATCATGAAGCCATCTGGGCACTGAAGTCACCTCTCAGGATGAGGTTTGGGGTATGGGTGACGTATTGTAATTGTGGGGTGTAGTTGCTTAGGTGCTGTGGGGGATGCTTGTATTTGTGATAGTTATGTCTAATGCAATACTAGTGTGTACTTTGTATATCTGTGGTTAGTGTCATCTGGGTGCAAATGGATTGGGTCCAGTTTCTGCACGAGTTGCAGAAAATTGAACTTTCGGTGTGTTGGCTAGCTGTGTCCTTGGCTGTACTTGATGTCTCCGGCTAGAAAGAGACTTTGAAAAATGACTTCCAGAGAGTAATTTCTGTGTAAGAAAAGATGGTGGTGTTGTGTGTGGGTTGCATTGAGGGATGAGGTAATTGCCCAGTAATCGAAACCTCTCCCAGGTTCTCTTGCTCCGTGAGGGGCAGGGGTTAATTGTGGCAGTCTGGCCTCTTTTACTGCTTCTATTTGGAGTTGCTTGGCATCCTAACTTGACTTGCAGTTCTGGATGATGAACCTATGGCAAAAACACTGTCAGTTCAGGTTAAGATTCAAATGTTAGCATGTATGCCATAAAAAATGCCGTACATTTATTTGTATTCTTTCCCCAGCTTGTGCAGATGAATCCATATGCTGCCCTCTGTAATAAGATGCTACATGATGTTATAAAGAAGCTTCAAAGAGGAGAATGTGAAGGAGTATAGGAGCCACTGGCTTCAGCCACATCATAATAAACAAGTTCTTAATAATTTACACATTTTTCTGAAAGAATTCTTTTATTTTTTAAATATTTAAGTGCATTTTTCCATTGAAATAGGTAAAATAATGAGAATTTATGAATCTTGGAAGCACTGCACATAATATTAGTACTAAACCATTACGATTACAGTTTTCTGTATTCATTGTAATATGATGAATGGTAATGCTAAAGAAACTATATACTGTCTCTAGTGTAAGGCTGTTTAAAAATTTATCTTAATATATGAGACTTCTCTACATGCCCACTTATTCAAATCAAAGAAAATAGCTTGAACCATTTAGATTTTTCTTTGTCAAAACTATCTAAAGAATATCAACAAAATATGCTAGGAAAAGCAGAGAATAATAATTTGCTGGTATCTAATGATTCTGTAAGGATTGCTTAAAAAATTTACTTAATTTTAATAATCCCTCTGCAGTACACAGAGATGCCATTCTTAAGTCTCAAAACATAATTATTTACCACGAGTATTAAAAACTAGAACACTGTATTGTAGTGAGCACTAAGAATAGAGTAATAATTGTAAAAATATATAAACTTTGATTAAACTGACAATTAATAGAAAATAAATTTCTTGCATTTATTATACATATTAGTATTAGTTCATGTAAGTAGCAGGGAAACGCTAACTACAAACAATTAGCATACATGAAACCTAAAATACTGTATTATACGAGACATTAATTCACTTTCACTATTGGACAGCATGTAAAAAACTATAAAATACATTTCGTAAAACAAAAATATTATTTTACCTTATGCTTAATGCCCGTGCATAATACTTTTTCTAGGAAAAATTATATAATTCCCCTTTACCAAAATATGACAGGTTTTGTCAAAATGTGGTAATGTTATATAGTTCGGCAGATCACCAGATATATTGCAATATACAACAACTTTTAAAAAATGGCAACCAAACTGCCATATTTGCAAGAAATTGTGTATACAGACCCAGTAATACAAAACTTTTAGTGTATACAGAAGCCCAGTTACACCAACATTTTAGACAGTACTACTACTACCACTATGAAGACGACTACTGCCTTTATTATAGATCTTTGGCAAAATGTCCAAAACAAATTTTTACTCTGTAGCCAAAGTTTTCACAATCATTACAGGTTTAGATCTCTGCAACCATAGTATGCCTACACATACTTTTGCTAAGAAATACTTCCAAAAATAGCCAATATACCTTAAATAATCTTGTAACATCTCAAATAATCGGATCTACTTTGTTCACAGAACTGAGTAAATTTTGCGATCAACTTATCAACCCAGACCAAAAGTACACGATAACAGTTATACTATGTATGACATTGTGCTTTTCCACAGCACTATCTTAATAGTGTGGTTTTAAAAACAATTAAAAGGACAACAAAAGAGTTGTTATTCTCAACACAAAGGGAGAAAGCTTATGTCACCATATTCCTCTGTATTGATTAGCAACAGGCTTGAGTCATCAACCAAAATACCAATATAAGTTTTGCAAGTTTTAACAAAAATTATAATGTTTACATTAAAAGGACGCTATTTCAAAGCATAGAAAGACCATTTCACTTACTTCACTTAAATATTTTCCATAATTGAAAGTTTATCATGTGAATATAATGCAATATAACACATTTAGTATTTACTTCTTTAGACAGAAAAAAGCAAAGGTTCACGCCAAGTTTTAACTTCAGTAATGAAGATTATTAATACCATAAAAAATATACAATAGCTGAATGTTAAATTCTTTTTATAGTTGAGTAATTTAGTATATAAATATAAATATATATATATATATATATATATATATATATATATATATATATATATATATATATATATATATATATATATATATATATATATATATATAAAATCCAGGCAACTTCTCATGGGTTGCTATTAGCTTGAAATTAAAACAAAGTAAGGGCTAATACCCACTACCAAATAGTACAGTTAAACTGATAAAGGAATCAATATTTTGTGCACATTACAAATAGTACATAAGATAAATCATAACCGAAAATTAATAAATAGTAAACTTTATTGAGGACTTACTCAAAACAGATCCAATTTCCACCTAGTCCGAATTTCCATAATGTACAGCTACAAACTATGTAGAATCTTATAATCTACTAAGAACACACCCTATCACATAAAAATCTCTTTAAAATTATTTAAGAAGAAACTACAAATCACTTGGTTCTTTTTCTTTGCTATCAATTGTTTCATCTTTTTTTATTTCCTCGACTGCAGAACCTTTTTCTTGAAGTTCTTTGGCCTTTTCTTCCAACTGCAGTGTATCAACTTCTTCTTTTTCGACCATTTCAAAGGTTTGAGAATTAGAATTTTCGGACTCACTCTCACTCACAGCTGTATGCTCTTCACCAGCACCCCTGTAAAAACAAAATAATACTAGCAATATAGTGGAAATCCAAAGTAAAGATAAAAGCTTCAATGATTTTTATACTTATCTGCTAATACAAAATATATTCCATATACTACACTGATATATAGTATATGCTGTTTGACAACAAGCATATTAGACCATCATCTATCACCTCCGATGCACTTGCTAAATATTCACAAAAATACAGGCGCAGTTGCTGAACAAGTGAGGATAGGTAGGTAGGTAGATATAAAACTTACGCAGTTGCTGAAGTGAGGAAAGGTAGATAGATAGGTATAAAAATTTGGCATAAGCCGAGTGGCAGGTCAACAAAGGTCATTTGCCGCCACATTTATTCTTAAAAACCACTATATTCAATATATAAAATGTTTTTAGGGAAAAAAATAAAAGAAAAAAGAAAAACACGGCTGCCCCGACACAGTTAAAAGCCATGTTAAATAATAAATATTTAAACATTTACAAAATATTTTATACATACTGTCCCACGTCAACACGAGTTTTTAAGATTATAAAAAATAGAAACATTTCTGAGAAATGAAGTGATTGCTTGCAGATCACATGCATTTCCTAAAATCTCCTTTAGGAGCTTATTTAAAGAGGACTGCACTCTCTCCCTCAGAAATGAGGAAAATCTAAAGTAATAGAGGCAACGGTTAAAATGCACTGACATTTGTCATAGTATGGAGACAATCTCTCGACGGAGCTTGCCAACAGCCAACCATGTGAGGTGCGTAGGGCCTAAACATAACCTCGATAAGACAGTAACACTGAACACTGTAAGTGATTAAATCTTTACTTCTTATAATGCCATACATAAACAGATGATTCAAGCCTTAAACTTTTTATAAGTGTAATAAACTGTTATTTAATAGCTTGCACAATCAGTTAACCACTATAAGAATTCTCTTCACAAATCTCACTATCCATTGTTTCCTTAACCAAACCAACTAATTTCTTTTTCTTATCTTCTCTCAAGAAAGCTTTCCAAGCTCCGACACATCTCTATTACAATTCTGGCTTTATCTGTGGATCTACTGGTCACTGAAAGTTCTGCTGAGACTATAAATCGCCAGATATTTAATTCTCCCATTGATATCAAAGTTCAACACTCCCTATCATATAGTGTTATTAGAGCAACTAGACCTTCAAACGACCAAATCTTTGTCAGAATTATATTTATATTTATTTAGCTTTTCATATGACACAATATCAACATACTTGTGGAAAATATATGCAGAATTGGATGATTTAACTGTCTGAACACACTTCTTTTTTTCAGTCACCAAAACAGTACAGTGGTGTGAATACGTTTTAAAAAATCTGATCCACTTTCATCAAATATCACCTCCTGGAACTTCTTACCTCTAAAGAACATTCATAACAAAACACACGTCTATAATACACAGAGGGTAACCAATTCCTCATCCCATTTGATCTTAGTCTCCCTTGATACTGTTCTCTCCTTGCACAAACTATTGAGCATTTTAAGGTTTTATCCATATTCAAATCCTATATGAGCCTCCATACCTTGCTAATCATCTGCTTCAGTGTCCAACCCTTAATTCATCATCTGCTTTTGTGTCCATTTAAATAACTGCACTACCACAACTTCAAGTTTGTCTAGTTCGTTCTCTCTCAACCGTGAATGCCTTTACGTATATATCTTTATTATCTTATTTTATTCAATATCAATTCTTATCTCCTACGTCACATATTTCACAACCGCCAAGACTTCTGCCATCTTAGCGGTTGCCTAAATAATTGAAACAGGCTGTTCTTCCATAAGCAATAATTTACTCAATAATCTCTGCTCCCCTCTCCACAATTATATCTTTCTGTATAAACTAATGACATTGATTTTCTTTATATAAAGTCCACCGTAGCAAGTGTTATACTACATACTGAAAGCATTAAATTTTGCTAGATATAAGAAAATATGTAGAAAAACCATGAGTCAGATTATGAAAGTATTTCTGCACCTAAGTATTCATGAAATGTTATATGAAATGTGTCATTTAATGTAATAAATACCATCTAGCAAAGTGGGAGCATCAACAGAAAACTCTAGAAACATCTGGAACACCAATAAAAATGAGCCAATGACATACATGCAAAATGGTAGAAAATATGGATATGCCGGAATTTGCATCCAGGACCATGTTGCTTTCATTCAACATGATAACTGACATGTACTTCTGTATTTCTGATGAAAAGCGATTAGTTGACAAATTTCTAATAAGTGGCGATACAAAAAATAACAAAAGGGCCATTCTAAAGAAAATGAGAAGACACAAACTTGGTCTTGTTAAGTATTTAAAGCACACAATATATGTAAGTATGATCGAATGATTATTTTAAGATTTCTGAAAAAAGGCTATTCTCTTTTAATGGCAAGGCTGTACTCAAACTCTCACGTAGGGGAAAAAAAGAGCAATGTGTTTATCAGTACTCAAGACAGGGAGCATATACAAAGAGCCGAATACAAAGTTAGGTAGGGTGAAGTTCTGCAGTCTTGATTCTTTTACTGACAAGGGCTGCACTGTTAGATTCTGCAGGAAATCCCTTCTGTTATAAAAACGAAATCTATGCAAAAGTTTAAGTAGGAAAAACAGATTTACTGTGTCATGGACAAATGTCAAGCAAAATATTATCTTTCTGTTTACTACAGCACTACAATTCTAGATTAACACTAAAATCTAAAAGCATAGGTACGGTAAAATTAATACTTTCCAAAATTCTAAGTAAATATCTTTGACACTAAAAATTATTACTTTATCTTTGCATATGTGAAAATTGATAATTTCCAAAATTCTAAGTAAATATCTTTGACAGCAAAAATTAAAAATTTATCTATGCATATGTGATGGAAAAAATTAACTAATTTATTGAACATAACACCCCATAAGTTGTGTAATATGTCACTGAGAACATTATATGGCTTAACATTTCAAAACACAGTACAAAAATTATCATCATTCCTTATATAAGTGACATTATAAAGAACCATCTAAAATAAGGTCAAATTAACACCAGACTTTCCTACTCTAGTCATTCGGAAGATGGGTAATTTTGGGGGGGATTTATATATAATAATACAGGGTATGGTAGTCTAATCGCCAGTTACTTTTAAGTATCTAGTTAAGACACGAGGCATAATTATTATGATAGTTTTTATGATGCTTATGCCTGAACATAAGCAAAGCAAAACAATATCCATGTGTCACACTTTTCTGAGCATAATTAAGAAACATACAGCCTATTACAATCATACAATAAGGTACTAATTTCCCAGTTGAACCAAACCAAGCTGATCCTACATTTGATTTTCTTAAATTTATTACTCATTAACTCATCCACAAAATTCAAACTTTCCTTTCATCCCAAAGTCACATGCTGTATATAATGGACAGCAGTCTATGAGGAGGCATTTCTAATACTTAATTCTAAATCATGTTCTCTGTTTCATTTCCTAACACCTTCAACATGCTAGTTGGCACTATTGCAAATTATCACTTCCAGCTTTACTTATCTATTCTATATAGATTTATTGTTTACTTCAAACCCAATAATCCTGGAAATGGTGGAAAGAAAACCATTATCACAAAAATCTCAATCTCCCTCTTTATGAATTAGGAACCCTGCCATTAAACAACCAACGGAGGTTGAAGCACTGCTGCCTTGGTTCTTCATACAAGAATTGTTATTTAAATTTTTTGCTAAAACACACATTTTATCAGATAACATACTAAAAATTCTACATATCCACACTGGACGAATCTCTCATCAAACTGGAGTGTCAAGCAATTTATAATATGCAGAGTAACAATTCAAGATACAACCATAATATATTGTAAACCATTCACAAAGACTTCATATTAATAATCCTTTACAAATGAGAAAGGTTACAACAAATATTATTACACATATAGTGGCAAGAAAATTCTTAAGCACTGAAAGAACAGGTGAAATTTATTGAAAATTACTTTCCTCTAATTGATGAGTGAGAGCGACCTTACCTGTCAACGTCTGTGTCGTGTCTATCAGTCTCTGCTGCTGTATCCGGGCTATCAACTTCTGCATCAGATTTCTTCTCGCTGTCTTCAATTTCTTTTTCTTTAGAGTCTTTCTTTTTCTTCTTTTTATCAGCGTAGCCTTCGCCTCTATATTCATACTGCAAAGGTAAGGGATGCAACAGTGCTGTATGTGCAGTGGTGTTACAAAATGTGTAATATACTACGACAAAGATGAACATTCAGCCATTCAATCAATGACTGTCTCTTTCAGCTTGAAAGAGACAGAAACTACAATCACTAAAATAAATTAGATTTTAAGATAAAAAAGACTAAAACTAATAAAAAATATATGCTGCAACATTTGTGAAGAATACACAAATCAGCAATCTGCTCATTCTTCCGGTAAAACGTGGATATCTCAATATACCGAGCAAAAGTCTCTTGACTATACATATTAAGAAAACTGAAGTACTAATGAAAGCTAGATGGTTTATATCAATTCATCTTTGTATATAAAACCAGGAGGAAGGAAGGCAAAAATACCCCCTTCATGTTCCCATGTGTCGTAGAGTTGACTAAACAGGATGAAGTGAGGGGACTGGGAATTCCCTTTTCTGCATTTTCTTCTCACAGAGTCGAGGAATTTTGTATTGACTCCGCTCTTGTACACAGATATAATACCAGTATATAATCTCATTTGCAAATTATATTAATCTACTCCTAGCTAATTGGAAACTATTCATACTATATCATGTGGCTTTTGAGGAAATGTACCATTATTAACTTAATATCTTCCACACTTTCGACCATGTGAGAAATATGTAAATATCACAAAATAGCAACAACAGAAATCTATGAGACAGTAGACAAAGGTCACAAGATTACATGGGAAAGATAATCATGTATGAGAACATATATAGGAAGGCATAGTTTCTGAAATGCTAAAGAATATTAAATACATAATCACAGAAATATATCTTTAGGTACAATTTAAAATTCTGCAGCAACATAATAGCGTTTCTCTAAATGTACGATCCCAAGTTTCTGTTCTACAATTTGTTAACCAAGCAAATACTATAACATTAATTCTTTCATATTTTCACTGAATAAAGATAAAATAAAATGAGAAAGAACAAGAAACATCCAAGGTTTGAAGATAGTAAACAATACAAGAGACTGAAACCACCACTCATATTAACTAAAGCAAAGAAAAAAAGAGAAACTTACCAATAATATAAATATAAAGAAAGTAAAAGTTAAGTACTTAACACTCATACCCAGATACTTTTTGACACTTCAACAGAAAATATCTAATAACCTTTGTCTTCCTAACAGAAATTATCAAGATTAATTATTTTTCATAAATGAAAGAAAGGCGCCAGACTACCATCCTGAAGTGATTAATTTTTGTGAAAATTACAGAATTAAAATATGAGTGGAGAGCAGCACAGTTTTGTGAAGCAGTGCCTTAAGATCCATGCTTCCATAGATTAAAATGTAGACATTCATGACAACTAAAAGTTTCAATATCATTATGGCTGGAGATTATTCATGGTACGAGGTATTATTGTAGTCTATATCAACTTCATAACGTGGTAAACTTAAAAAGAGATAAAAAAATATATTATAACAATATACCTTCAATCCAGCAACAAAAATAAGGAAACTATGTAATATGACCTTCATAAGTATTGCATAAAAAAAAAAAAAGGACCAGCTTCTCACTTACATGATACAATGGCCAGAAGGAAGCAAAGAACCCAACATCTTCTGTGAGGTTGGGTAATAGCCAAAGATGATGGTGACCAAATGTCAAGACCCATATTATAACAAAGACAACAAATCGCAATACAGCAAGCCCAAGGATGACACCAAGGAATCCTGCAGCAGCTACACTCAAGTAATAGACGCCCTTTCTGGAAAATATAATATATATAACTTTATAAAAATTGAGACATTAACAATGGATTACATATATATATATATATATATATATATATATATATATATATATATATATATATATATATATATATATATATATATATATATATATATATATATATATATATATATATATATATATATATATATATATATATATTATATATATTATATAAAACACTGATCTGTTAACATACAGTCTAAAATAGTAGTCAAGGCTCATTAAAGAAAACAAGGAAAATCTATATATATATATATATATATATATATATATATATATATATATATATATATATATATATATATATATATATATATATATATATATATATATATATATATATATATATATATATATATATATATATATATATATATATATATATATATATATATATATATATATATATATATATATATATATATATATATATATATTATATATATATATATATATATATATATATATATATATATATATATATATATATATATATATATATATATATATATATATATATATATATATATATATATATATATATATATATATATATATATATATATATATATATATATATATATATATATATATAGGCTACCTCCAATAGAAAATAAATCCATACTCTTACAATAAGTGAAAACAATATATAAACAATACTGATAACCTTCGGTTGATGAAGGATTTATTTTAAACAACAAATTAGGTTATAGAAGAGAATGGCCCTTGAGCAGTTATATTTAGCCCCAGATACATTGTTTCTATGTTACTATACTGCTTGTTTGAAAGGAATATGGTATCAGACTAGAGTAAAAAAAAATTTTTAATGCAGACAAACTATGAGACTACAATAATAAAAGACATATAATATGGGGTAATGTGACAAAAACTAAAATGCAAATGAATATAGAGAGAGGAATTCATAAAACTTTCAGAATGGCAGAAAGGCAAGCTGTCTGATGTCAAAAACACAGTATTATCAACTGGGCAAGATATAATGAAAATTTTGCCATGACTGAATACTCTAATCAATAACTAGATAAAATATAAGTACTGTACATCATACTTATATTTACATTTCTTTAATATAATGAAAAATCAATAATAGGGAAATAATTAGGTCTACTAACAAATGAAAAACTAATACCTAGAGCCCAAGAAGGACGCAAACACCGTCATCCTCACCTGACACTGGGAGGCCATAGAGGGAAAAGACATACAGCAATGGCTCCAAATAGACAGAGGGCTCCAACAATGTAGTACCAGAATGGAATTGGGTCGTACATCCACACATATGCATCAGTGCCATCAATGAATACCTTCAAAATATTTATTCATAAGTTGTAGTGTGATTCATGACAGTAACAAAAAAAATTATATGAGAAGGATAAGTACATACATTATCAAGACTGATTAGGAACATGAAATCAACATTGTGACCTACAGTTATTATGTTCCACAACTGATTAAACTACAATATACCAGTCCGCAATAAATGCTTATTAATTTCTACCAAGTGTAAAAGGTATTTGTGCAATAGAAAATTTTTCACAAATGAAATCAATTGCTTACAAAAAGAATCCCAACTTATATAATTTCCGCAGTTCTAAATAACTTATTTTTCTGTTGGTTAACTCCTACTTCAGCAGATTATCTACCATTAGTCTTTCAGTTTTATTAAGGTAACTCCATAGCAAGAAGAAAAAAAATAAAAGGATTCAGTATATCTAACAAGCATAGCATATAAACGAGGAAGGAAACTCAACATTCCATTGTCTTACACTAAAGGTAGAATAATATATCCCAAATGATCTCATAGGATCTGATGAGTAGCTAATGCCATGGTCTTCATCTATATTAGTCATTGGCTTGGGGAACATGCATCTGAGCTCTTTATAAGCTGAAATTTTTTTTTTAACATCCTATATTCAGGTGACTAATTTCTCATTTTTTATTATTACCACAATCAGACAATAATCATAAATGCAGGGGGTCCTCAGTTTACACGGTTCTTGGTCAACGTTGTTTTGTGGTTACAAAGCATATCTCATTAATTATTAAGAAATCCTAGTTTCGACCTATATGGTTTGCATCGTAAATACAAATTTTGTGTAAGAATTTGTTGACAGCGGAAAAAGAATACATTGTTACGTGGCATTAGACCTAGGAAAACACGTTGCTCTGTTCCAGCTTGTACACCATCTTGTTATTGTGCTTATTCGCTCGTGTGTGTGTGTGATTACCTAATTGTGATTAGGTGTGTGTGTGTGTGTGTGTGTGTGTGTATGCGTGCGTGTGTGTGTGTGCGGTTTTTTTTTCTTCTATATTGTGTCTCCTAAGTGTAAATCAGATTCTTCTGATGGCAATGCTTCAAAGAAAGGAAAGCCATCACCATGGAAGTGAATTTAGAGATAATGAAATGCTTGGAAAAGGACGAAGCTGCTACCAACATTGGCCGTTTACTAGGGTTAAGCCGTTCGACTGTGGCAGCAATTATCAAGGATAAAACATGTGACAGCTTCTGTTCCCATGAAGCCTACTGTGATTAAGTAGCACTGTGGCCTAAGAACTGAGATGGCAAGGTTATTAGTGCTTTGGCTATATGGTCAGCATCGATGACATATCCTTCCTTGCAAACCGCCTTCCAGAGTGTAAGCCAGCCACAACAGTAAAGGTAAGGAATTGTTCTTTTTTTTTTTTTGCTATTGTTTCATTTCATTATTTTATGTAGTCTTTTAGTCATAGTTATGTTTCCATATGTCACAGAAATGATATGTTTTTATGTTTTGGATTATGAACTTTACTACTGTGTTAGCATAGGAGGGCGATGAAGGCGCTTATTTAGGTGTGTTCCAACTTAAAACGGAAAATTCGGTTACAACATGCCTTGAGACACAGAACTGTGACGCAGGTCAAGGACCCCCTGTATGAGTGGCGCCAATAATTACGGCTACACTGTTGCTAATATGCCAATGCTGAAATTTCATTTAAATCAATTGTATGGGAGTATATCAAAACAGTCCGAAAAAAATATTCCAAGAGCAATATTTCAGTAAGTTCAAAATGAAATGCAATACAGAAGCTCCCCTACTTATGAACAACCAAGTTATGAATATTCAGATACGAACAAACACCTACCCATTATCTACCCATGTATTAATATATTACTGTCCTGTACTGCATTACATTATTATTACTGTATAAAAAGTCATCAATACTGCATGCTTTATGTTTTCTGTAGTAGTAAAGTGTCTTTAGCTTAAATACTGTATAGTACTGCATATGTAGGTACTGTACAGTATTATTTTTTTACCTAAACACAACTTACAGACAATTCTACTTACAAATGGACTTCTGGAACCTAACTCTTTCTTAAATTGGGAGTGTGTGTATTGCTCTTCTCTTGCATTAAAAAAAAGAAATTTCAAGATTACAGTCATTGTGAAAACAACTAACTTGTGGTAAATGTTTGTACAACAAGGGCAATACATTTATACATACAAGCAAAAGAAATAAATCATAAAAAACGAAGACTGAAGGATATAAGTGACATTAAGCTTTAAAGAGTTAATATTAAAATACTATATAACCTGCTCCAGATGCATATCCAGTTTAATTTTAGATTTTTTTTTCTTCTTCTCTTTCTTTTCTTTATCAGCATTTTCTTCTTCTCCTTCCTTTTCCTTTGTTTCCTCAGTCTCTTCCTCTCTCTCCTTTTCTTCAATCGGTTTAAGTTTATCTCCCTCCTTTGTATCTTTTTTCTTCTTCTCTTCTTCTTTTTCTCGTTCTTTCTTCTTCTTCAGTGCTTTTATTTTCAAATCCTTGTCTGTGATCGGAATTTTCTTAGCACGGTGGAAGAACTTGAATTTCAAGAGTCTGGAAATAAAAGTGACAACATTATACAAACAAAATTTCATCTAAGCACCCAAATTCCTTAATTATATTTGCAGTTTAGCAAAACGTTTAACATAATAGTATAGGGGGTCCTTGATTCACGTCAGAGTTCCATTCCTGAAATATGATGTAACCCGACTTTCAGTGTAAGCTGGAACACACCTAAAAATGAACCTATACTAAGGTAGTGGTAAAGTTTCTCCCTTTTCCAAGCATTTCACTGTCTCAAATTTCACTTCCATGGTAATGGTTTTCCTTTTCTTCAAAGCACTGCTATTAGAAGAATCTGCTTTATGCTTGGGAGACATAATACAAGCCAAAAATTATCAAAAAGGAAGCAAAATAATTAATGGGAGATAGTGTTGTAACCATGAAATATCGTAACTCAAGGACAGTGTAAACCGATGGCCCCTGTAATCATAACACATATTTAAGTACTAAATATCCAGTAATTTTTCTGAGACAAAAAAAAGTTCTTAAGGTTGTTGTATGCCATACTGTGTCTACATCAATCTTTATTGATCTCCATTATGGGGGTGGGCACAAACAGGTTGGAGCTTGGGAATTAAGGCTGGATGTCCTTCATAGCGACCCACAGTGGATTGGATCACGTGTCCGTCACTTCATGAGTTGAGTTCTAACCAATGCACTACAGGTTTCTATGGTAAATATTTAAAATGTTTCCGACTCAACATATAAGGCGAAACTTGGAATATTTCTAGGTCAAAAACATCTCTAAAATCTTCATTCTCAGTGATCTTACTTTGTAAATCCAATACTTCTGGTTACTATTCATGTGTGATTTATCCTAATGCTATACATATATATTTTTGCATTAAGCAGTGTTAAACAATCACATCTGCTTGTAAAGTGGGTGATTTCATCAAAATATTACTAACAAAATTTACAATATAAAAAAAAAATTATATTATACTGAGGTGGCAATCATAAGCAACTCCAGAAGGATTTGTAATACCTGTCCCAACCCTTGTGAAAAAAAAAGGCTAAATTTCTATTGATAAAATATTTCTATACATGCACAAGAAAGACAGTAAAGCACCTGGACTTATGATATCACAATTCTTATGCTAGAACTGAAGAAAAGTTAATTTCAACACAATATGGCACTATGCTTGGTAAAGG
>JAXCGZ010005772.1:12500-22500 GCA_037179515.1 Halocaridina rubra
CGAGGCAGCATTTCATAGAATTTAATTTGAGAAATTTAATTCAATTCTTTAAATGTCATTGCATTTCCAAAATTAAAAGAAAGTTGAATTCTGAGTTTCATTTAACCGACTAATGGTAATAGAAATGGGGTGTTCAAGTACAAATATCTGTCCTGTCTGTTTGTGAGCTCTTAACCGAGCTCGGTACTTTGAGTCCCCTTCGTAAAACAGAATCTTAACAACACTCTAGCATCCTAAACCCCACACAGATATAAGCTATAAGGTTGGATTCCTTTTAACCTCTGTGGTGTAGTGTAGCGCCTTGACTAGTAATCATAAGTCCTAGGTTCGAGTCCGGTCGGGGTAAAAAAATGATTCATGTTTTCACATATGTAATGTGCTTATTTGTATATATATATATATATATATATATATATATATATATATATATATATATATATATATATATATATATATATATATATATATATATATATATATATATATATATATATACATATACATATACATATACATATATATATATATATATATATATATATATATATATATATATATATATATATATATATATATATATATATATATATATATATATAATATATATATATATATATATATATATGTATATATATATGTATATGTATATGTATATGTATATGTATATGTATATGTATATGTATATGTATATGTATATATATATATATATATATATATATATATATATATATATATATATATATATATATATATATATATATATATATATATATATATATATATATATATATATATATATATATATATATATATATATATATATATATATATATATATATATATATATATATATATATATATATATATATATATATATATATATATATATATATATATATATATATATATATATATATATATATATATATATATATATATATATATATATATATATATATATATATATATATATATATATATATATATATATATATATATATATATATATATATATATATATATATATATATATATATATATATATATATATATATATATATATATATATATATATATATATATATATATATATATATATATATATATATATATATATATATATATATATATATATATATATATATATATATATATATATATATATATATATATATATATATATATATATATATATATATATATATATATATATATATATATATATATATATATATATTTTTTTTTTTTTACTTCTAACCCTTCAAACTACTCTTATTCTGTGCTTTCCCCTCTTGGTAAATCTGACCACTCTATGATCTCAGTCTCTTCCATTTTTGCTCCCCCACCACCAATCCCTCCTACTCAGCGCCGCCTTTGGCACTTTGAGCGTACCCAACGTGAAATTTTGCGTATTTTTCTCTTTGACTTCCCATGGGATTACTACTGTTTTCGGTCCAGCAACCCTGATCCGATAGCTCTAAAGGTTGTCGAGATCATGAGTGCGGGAATGGAGGCGTACATCCCCTCTTCTACAAAAACTTTCTCTCCCCCTAAACCTTGGTTTGACCGTGCCTGCTCCATGGCTATCCAGACTAGGAATCAGGCTCACTGATCTTACCAAGCCTCTCATTCCGATTTAACTCGCTCTGCTTTTATTATAGCTAGGAATCGCTGTACTGCTCAGATTCGAAGGTCTAAGGCTTCCTTTATCATAAGAAAAGTTGATGACCTTAACTCCTCTCCCACTGACAAATGCTTCTGGTCCTTAGCCAAAAACTTCTCCAAAAACTTCTGTAACTCAAGCTTTCCCCCTCTCATTCGTTTTGATGGTTCTATTGCTTGCTCTCCCAATGACAAAGCCACTCTATTTGGCTCTCATTTTTCTGCCAACTCTTCTATCAACGATTCCAGCGCACCTATTCCTCAGTCTTTTCCCCTCTCTAACCCTATGCCCTCCCTTATCCTTTCTGCACGCAAAGTTCATAAGGTTCTTCGCTCACTAATGACAAACAAGGCATCTGGTCCCGATGGTAACCCTGCAAGGTTCCTTAAGGAGTTTGCAGATGAACTGGCTCCCGTGCTTTGCCATCTTTTTAGCCTAATTCTGTCAACCAGTACCTACCCTTCATCCTGGAAGCATGCCCTACTTCAACCTGTTCCTAAGAAGGGTGAATGCTCTATTCCTTCAAACTACCGACCTATTGCCCTAACCTCCTCTATTTCTAAAGTTTTTGAAACTTTGCTCAATTCTCACTTCTTGAAAAGCCTTGAATCTAACTCACTTATCTCCGAACACCAGTACGGCTTCCGCAAGGCAAGATCCACTGGTAATCTCCTGTCCTATCTTACTCATGTATGGTCATCTTCTCTGAGGAACTATGGGGAATCCTTTGTCGTTGCCCTTGATATCTCTAAGGCGTTTGACAGAGTCTGGCACAAGGCTCTGTTGGCCAAACTCCCTTCCTATGGCTTTACCCCTTCTTTCTGTTCTCTGATTTCCAGTTTTTTTACTGACCGTTTTATATCTGTAGTTGTTGATGGCGCGACATCTAGCCCTTTCTCTGTTACTAGTGGTGTTCCACAGGGCTCTGTTCTTTCACCTACTCTCTTCCTTCTCTTCATCAATGATCTTCTACAATCCCCATCTTCCTCTCTTCTTCATGCCTTTGCTGATGATTCTACCCTTCACTATTCCTCTACCTTTTCTTCACAACCTTCTTCTGTTACTCGAAATCAATCTCGTATCACTCTTTCTTCTACTCTTAATTCCGATTTGCAGGGAGTATCTGAGTGGAGCACTCAAAATTTAGTTAAACTCAATGCCTCCAAGACACAGTTTCTGGCTATCTCTTTATCTTCTTCTCCTCCTGATAACCCTATTTTCTTCGAAACTAATGAAATTTACCCTCTTCACTCTATTACCATATTAGGAATCCATACGGCCTCTAACTTGCCTTGGAGGAATCACAAAATCCAAATTTCTAAATCTTCATCCAAAAAATGAGGGGTTTTCCTTTGTTTTCGCTATTACTTTTCCTCTTTGCAGTTACTTAATATTTATAAAGGTCTTTTTAGCCCCTGCTTAGAATACTGCTCACACATCTGGGGTGCTTCTCCTTATGCTTATCTTCTTGATAGGGTTGAATCTAAGGCAGTCAGACTCATTAATGATCCTTCTTTTAATTCTAATCTGGATTCTCTCTCTCTTCGCCGCAAGGTATGTTCCCTTTCGCTTTTCTATCGCTAATACTTCCATCGCTGCTCTGATGAGTTGACGAGTTTCATCTCTCCCCCACTGCTGAGGCCGCGTAACACTCGCCAAGCTGCCTCATCTCACAGGTACTGTGTGGAGATTTGTAGCTCGCGGATTGGTTGTGCAGCGACTGCTTCTTCCCATCTACCCCCAGACTCTGGAACTCTCTTCCTCCTTTTGTCTTTCCTAATCCTTATGACCTTTCATCCTTCAAAAAGCAGATCTATCGTCATCTCAGAGCCTAGTCCTCCATATCTCTGGGTTCTCTGTACTTTGACTGTTTTTTTTTCTGTCTGTCATTTTCCTTTGTGTGACATTACCTCATCTCTGCCTTGTCCTAAACCTTATTCTTTTCCTTCGTCTTGGTATTTTCTTTTGCCCGGGCCATTTTTGCTGAGGGCAGTTTCTGCCTGTCCTGGTGTCACATTCATAAAATATATATATATATATATATATATATATATATATATATATATATATATATATATATATATATATATATATATATATATATATATATATATATATATATATATATATATATATATATATATATATATATATATATATATATATATATATATATATATATATATATATATATATATATAAATATATATATATATATATATATATATATATATATATATATATATATATATATATATATATATATATATATATATAAATATATATTTCACCAACAGGGAGAACAAACAGGCTCAACTCGGTACCGGTCTTAAGTCCGGATCAATGGATAGGTTTGATGATATGTATATATATATATATATATATATATATATATATATATATATATATATATATATATATATATATAAGAGAGAGAGAGAGAGAGAGAGAGAGAGAGAGAGAGAGAGAGAGAGAGAGAGAGAGAGAGAGAGAGTGTCGTATGAATTTTGGACTTCCATTTGAATTCACACTTTGTAAGATGACTGGGTTATCTCACCGTTTGTCACCACTGACGTAATGTTAAATTACTATGTTATAATTATTAGTACCAGACGGGTACAAGGTAAGAATGGACAAGCAGTGATTCCTTTGCTTATATTTATTTTAGAGTACAACACAACTTCGACGCCTCAATGCCCCCACCCTATGACTAACTCAAGTCTCTGATCTATTCGTGCCCCTGGCAAAGTTCTAACTAACTGTGTCTGCCCTGGGTGGTTCTTGAAATACCCCCAGGGGCAGGGCGTGGCTTGACATCCAATTCTGCCAATGAAATCAAGTGACATCTAGTCCTGCCAATCAACGCCAGGTTCGAAGTGGAATCCCGCCTACTTCCGGGGAGGAGCTATTGGGCATCTCTCCAGGGCATGTACTTACATACGGGCCACAAGTTTATGTTTCTTGTGGTTTAGGAAATGGCTAACTTCCTGGCCTTTCCTGCCCTTCTCCAGATCCTAAGTCTCATGGTTCCGGTCATATATCTCCTTGACACTTTCTACAAACATTGTAATAAAATATCTGTGCCCTCGACCAACCGTTACCCCTCAAGATTTGTTACAAGTTTCAGATTCTGGCTTCAGCATGACGGACTGGCTTCAGCATGACGGAAGTCATACGACAAGAGAGAGAGAGAGAGAGAGAATCCAGATTAGAAGTAAGAGAAGGATCATTAATGTGGAGCGGGCACAATATCAAAGAATAACCTCACCGTATTCCCTGTGTGTCGTAAAAGGCAACTAAAAGTGGACGGGGCGGGGGGACTAGGAATCCCCCCCCTTGTATCAACCTCCTGCGAGATGTCAAAGAAGAAGGGGAGTAGAGGGGAGAATAACTTCTCCCCAAACTCTAGTTTTGGGGTGTCTAGATGTGCGTGGTTGTAGTACGATAGAGAGCAAAAGATGTGAGATTGGATATATGTTTGGTAAGAAGAGGATGGATGTATTGGCATTGTGTGAGACGAAGATGAAAGGAAAAGGAGAAGTGGCATTTGGTGATGTGACGGGTAGGGTGTCTGGGGTTGAAAGGGGGAGAGCGAGAGAAGGTGTGGCATTATTGCTGAGTGAATGGATGGTAAATCAGGTAGTGGAATGGAAAGAAGTGTCATCTAGGCTGATGTGGGTGAGGGCTAGGATAGGAAGGGAATGTTGTGCTTTTGTTAGTGCGTATGGGCCAGGATGTGAGAGAAGTGAGGAAGAGCGGGATGAATTCTGGAATGAGTTACCTAGATGTGTGGATGGTCTGAGTAGAAGGAACTATGTAGTTGTGTTGGGTGACTTGAATGCCAGAGTGGGTGATGGAGAGATAGAAGGTGTTGTAGGAAAGTATGGGGTACCAGGTGGGAATGAGAGTTGCGAGAGACTGTTAGATATGTGTGTGGAGCAAGAGTTGGTGATAGGTATTAGTTTATTTAAGAAGAAGTTAATAAATAAGTATACATGGATGAGAGTGGCAAATGGAAGAGTGAAAGAAAGAACATTGATGGATTATGTGTTGGTAGCAAAGAGCATGATTGGTAGAGTGAAAGATGTACATGCATTCAGGGGTGTGGCTGCTGGGATGTCTGATCATTTTTTGGTTGAAGCAAAAGTGGTAGTAGCAAAAGAGTGGGGAAATAGTGTGGGGGGATGTAGAAGGGAAATAGTGAAGGTGGAAGAGTTGAAAAAGCCAGAGAAGAGACAGGAATATCAGGACAGGTTGAGAGTGGCATATGACAGGGTGAAAGAAAGAGAAGTTGGGGAGTTAGGGGAGGAATGGGGGTTGATGAAAGAATGTTTTTGGGACATACAAGTGATGTGTGTGGAAAGAGGTTTGTTGGAGGTGGCATGAGGAGGGGCAGCGAGTGGTGGAATGAAGGGGTGAAAATGAAGGTGGAAGAGAAAAAGAGGGCTTTTGAGGAATGGCTGCAGTGTAAAAGTAGGGAGAAGTATGAAAGATATAGGGAGAAAAATGTGGAAACCAAGCGGAAGGTAGAGGAAGAGAAGAGGTTGGCAAATGTTAGGTGGGGACAGGATTTTAGTAGATCATATGAGGAGAATAAAAAGAAGTTTTGGAAAGAAGTGAAGAGAGCAAGGAAGGGTGGATCGAGGATGGAAGAGACAGTGAAAGATGTGAATGGACAGATGTTAAGAGGGAACGATGCAAGGAAATGATGGGCAGAATATTTTGAGTGCTTGCTGAATGTTGAGGAAGATAGAGAGGCAGCTATAGTGGCAGTGGGAGGGGTTCAAGGGCCAGTAATGGGAGATGAAAATGAGAGAGAGATTACAAGAGAGGAGATGAAAAGGGCATTGTATGAAGCGAAAGCAGGTAAAGCATCTGGAATGGATGGTGTGAGAGCAGAGATGTTGAAAGAAGGGGGTGTGACTGCATTGGAATGGTTAGTGAGAGTGTATAATATATGCTTTATGTTGTCATTGGTGCCAGTGGATTGGGTGATTGCCTGTATAGTGCCCCTATACAAAGGTAAGGGAGATATGTATGAATGCAGTAATTTTAGGGGTATAAGTTTGTTGAGTGTGGTAGGAAAAGTGTATGGTAGGATACTGGTTAATAGGATTAGGGATAAGACAGAATATGTGATCGCAGAAGTGCAGAGAGGTTTTAGGAGAGGTAGAGGTTGTATAGGTCAGATTTTTATAGTTAGGCAGTTATGTGAGAAATATTTAGCAAAGGGTAAGGATGTGTATTTTGCATTTTTGGATCTGGAGAAAGCATATGATAGAGTTGATAGAGAGGCTATGTGGAATGTTTTGAGATTATATGGAATCAATGGTAAATTGTTGCATGCAGTGAAGAGTTTGTATGAGGGTAGTAGAGCTTGTGTTAGGGTAGGGAATGAAGTGAGTGAGTGGTTTCCAGTGAGTGTGGGACTGAGACAGGGATGTGTGATGTCACCATGGCTGTTCAATTTGTATATTGATGGAGTTGTAAGAGAGGTGAATGAGCGAGTGCATGGTCGAGGTTTGAGAATGGTAGATGGGGATGATAACGAGTGGGAGCTGAATCAATTGCTGTTTGCAGATGATATTGTGGTGGTGGCAGATTCAGAGGAAAAGCTGTGTCAGTTAGTGTCAGAATATGGAATGGTGTGTGAGAGAAGGGAGCTGCGAGTGAATGTGGGAAAGAGTAAGGTTATGAGGTGTACAAGAAAAGAGGATGGCGCTGGATTGAATGTTATGTTGAATGGAGAGACACTTGAGGAGGTTAATCAGTTTAAGTATTTAGGCTCGGTTATAGCTGCAAATGATGGAGTGGAAGCAGATGTGTGTCACAGAGTGAATGAAGGATGTAAAGTGTTGGGTGCATTGAAAGGAGTGATGATGAATAGAGGGTTGGAAATGAATGTTAAGAAAGTTTTGTATGAGAAAGTGGTTGTGCCAACTGTGATGTATGGATCAGAGTTATGGGGTATGAAAGTAAGTGAGAGTTCGGTTCCGGTTTTACGTCACGGACTCCCTTATCTACCAAGGGCTAGGACGGTTGCCTTCTTGCGAAGGACTTGTTTTGGCAGATGTAATCCTTACGCTGAGTGCATGCCCTTGCTAACCTCAGACCGTGACGGGGCGCGAACCCTCGACCTGACGCCTCAGAGTCGGAGACGCTACCGATTGAGCCACGGCGACTACATGAAAGTAAGTGAGAGACGGAAACTAAATGTGTTTGAGATGAAATGCCTGAGGAGTATGATTGGTGTATCTCGATTGGATAGGGTTAGGAATGAAGTGGTGAGAGCAAGAACGGGTGTGAGGAGAGAAATTGCAGCCAGAGTAGATATGAATGTTCTGAGATGGTTTGGCCATGTGGAAAAGATGGATGATGAATGGCTGCTGAAAAAGGTGATGAATGCGAGAGTTGATGGGAGAAATGCTAGAGGGAGGCCTAGGTTTGGATGGATGGATGGAGTAAGGAGAGCCCTGAATGATAGGAGGATGGATGTGAGGGAAGCAAGCGAGCGTGCTAGGAATAGGAATGAGTGGCGAGCGATTGTGACGTGGCTCTGATGGGCATCTGCTGTTACCACGGGGCTGCATCTTACAGAGATAGCCTTGTGGTAGGGGCAGTAGGAGGAGCTGGCAGTTGTAAAGCGACACAGGTTGTGGAAGAGCCGGGAGGATGGGCTGTGGCACTCCAGCAGTGCCATCTGAACGTTCACTAGCTCCCTCGTCATTGCCCATAGAGCAAAGTAATCCCCCTATTTGTTTTCCTTTCTTGATGTCGGCTACCCCCCAATTAAAGGGGGAAACAGCCAAGGTATATATATATATATATATATATATATATATATATATATATATATATATATATATATATATATATATATATATATATATATACACACACACATATATATATATATATATATATATATATATATATATATATATATATATATATATATATATATATATATATATATGTGTGTGTGTGTGTGTGTTTGTGTATGTGTGTGTGTTTGCATGTGTGCTTACATAAATACATGCATGCATACATATAAACATATATGCATACATATATATATATATATATATATATATATATATATATATATATAAATCATTTTTTTTACCCCGACCGGGACTCGAACCTAGGACTTATGAATACTAAGTCAAGGCGCTACCACTACACCACAGAAGGTGGTGTAGTGGTAGCGCCTTGACTTAGTATTCATAAGTCCTAGGTTCGAGTCCCGGTCGGGGTAAAAAAAAAATTATTCGTGTTTTCACATATGTAATGTGCTTAATTGATTATATACATATATAATTAATATATATATATATATATATATATATATATATATATATATATTCACACATGAATTGTTTTTCCCATAGTAGTGAACTAGGTAGCCAGAAGAAATAAATGAATGATAGATAGGACGAAATTACTTAACTCTCTCTCTCTCTCTCTCTCTCTCTCTCTCTCTCCCTCCTTGTACGTGTGTGTGCTTGTGTGCGTGCCTGTGTTTCAAGGTCATTTTCTGTCTGATATGCTTAAAAGGAATGCAATACATATGGCGACTTTCATAGCAAGAAATTGTATATAGAAAAAGAAAAAGAAAAAAGTTGGAAGAGAGGAAAACAAATTGAAGAAGAAGAAGAAGAAGAAGAAGAAGAAGAAGAAGAAGAGGAGGAGGAGGAGGAGGAGGAGGAGGAGGAAGAAGAAGAAGAAGAAGAAGAAGAAGAAGAAGAAGAAGAAGAAGAAGAAGAAGAAGAAGACTACCTGAGCTATATATTTCTCATCTCTGAAGGTTTAGGAGCTCCATCATCTTCAAATGCCTTTTCATCCTCTTTTTTATTATTATATATTTTTTTTTATTTTTTATTGTCCTTCCACTCCACTCCCAACTTCACCACCACATCGGACACCTCAAATGGATTTCCATAAATTATGCCCTCTTGTCAATAGCTCCCACATTCACCCCCCCCCCTGCCGTTTCCTTACTCCCTCCTTAAGCCCCTCCTTACTCCATCAATACACTTTCCATATCTAGCCTCTCCATACTCTCTCCTTAACCCCCCCTCCTAACCCCATCCTCCTCTACCCCTCCTTACATCCTCTTTAACCTCAGTCCTTCCCCTTCATATCTATTCCTCTTGACTCCCTCGATAACCCCTCCCTACCCTGCAATACTCTCAGTGAATTTTCTCTCATTTCTCCCTCCTTAAGCCCCTCTTTCATCCCACTATGCTCTCACCATACCTATCCCTTCGTTACTATCACCATACCTACTTCTCACTTACTGTAACCCTCTCCTTCATCCCTCAGTTTTCTCACCAT
>JAXCGZ010005772.1:32500-35000 GCA_037179515.1 Halocaridina rubra
TATATATATATATATATATATATATATATATATATATATATATATATATATATATATATATATATATATATATATATATATATATATATGTGTGTGTGTATATGTATATGTATGTGTATATATATATATTTATATATATATATATATATATATATATATATATATATATATATATATATATATATATATATATATATATATATATATATATATATCCTGTGCCCTGTGGGGCGGGCACAATATCAAAGAATAGCCTCACCGTATTCCCTGCGTGTCGTAAAAGGCGACTAAAAGTGGACGGGGCGGGGGGACTAGGAATCCCCCTCCCCTTGTATCAACCTCCTGTGAGACGTCAAGGAGAAGGGGAGTAGAGGGGAGAATAACTTCTCCCCAAACTGTTTTCCTTTTTTGATGTCGGCTACCCCCCAATTAAAGGGGGAAACAGCCAAGGTATATGTTTGTATGTATGTATTACTGTACTCTATTATTATATTACTTTCTTAAATTTCATTAATAGTGAATATTTTATGTTTTATGTAGTCGTTAAGTGTTTTTACCTTATGTACTGTACAGAACTGCATATTTATGTATTGCAGAGTACATTTTTTTTTTTTAAACAACTTACGAATAAATCTGCTTACGAAGATAATTTTGGACCCTTACTCGTTCGTAAGTTTGGGATTGCCTATATATATATATATATATATATATATATATATATATATATATATATATATATATATATATATATATATATATATATATATATATATATATATATATATATATATATATATATATATATATATATATATATATATATATATGTATATATATATATATATATATATATATATATATATATATATATATATATATATATATATATATATATATATATATATATATATATATATATATATATATATATATATATATATATATATATATATATATATATATATATATATATATATATATATATATATATATATATATATATATATATATATATATATATATATATTTATATATATATATATATATATATATATATATATATATATATATATATATATATATATATATATATATATATATATATATATATATATATATATATATATACATATATATATATATATACATATATATATATATATATATATATATATATATATATATATATATATATATATATATATATATATATATATATATATATATATATATGTGTATATATAGAAGCTCCTCTACTTACGGACAACCGAGTTACTAGCGCAAAAACCTACCCATTATATACTCATGTATTTATGTAGGTATTACTGTACTCTGTTATTATATTACTTTATTAAATTTCATTAATAGTGAATATTTTATGTTTTATGTAGTCGTTAAGTGTTTTTACCTTATGTACTGTACAGAACTGCATATTTATGTATTGCACAATAAAAAAAAAATTTTACCAAAAAAACAACTTACTAATAAATCTGCTTACGAAGATAATTCTGGACCCTAACTCGTTCGTAAGTTTGGGATTGTCTATATATATATATATATATATATATATATATATATATATATATATATATATATATATATATATATATATATATATATATATATATATATTTTTTTTTTTTTTTTTTTTTTTTTTTTTTTTTTTTAAGAGTGTGACACCGGGACAGGCAGAAACTGCCCTCATCGACAAAGGCCCGGGCACGAGAAAATACCAAGACGAAGGAAAAGAAAAAGTTAAGGGCAAGGCAGAGATGAGGTAATGTCACACAAAGGAAAACGACAGACAGAAAAAACAGTCAAAGTAAAGAGGACCCAGAGATATGGAGGACTAGGCTCTGAGATGACGATAGATCTGCTTTTTGAAGGATGGAAGGTCATAAGAACTAGGAAAGACAGAAGGAGGAAGAGAGCTCCAGAGTCTGGAGGTAGATGGGAAGAAGCAGTCGCTGTACCGACCAATCCGCGAGCTACAAATCTCGACACAGTACCTGTGAGATGAGGCCGCTTGGCGAGTGTTACGCGGCCTCGGCAGTGGAGGAGGGATGCAACTCGCCAACTCATCAGAGCAGCGATGGAAGTAGTAGCGATAGAAAAGCGAAAGGGAAGACACCTTACAGCGAAGAGAGAGAGAATTCAAGTTAGAAGTAAGAGAAGGATCATTAATAAGTCTGACTGCCTTAGATTGAACCCTATCAAGAAGATAAGTAAAGGAAGAAGCACCCCATATGTGTGAGCAGTATTCTAAGCAGGGGCGGATAAGACCTTTGTAAATTTTAAGTAACTGCAATGAGGAAAAGTAATAACGAAAACGAAACAAAACCCCCAATTTTTTGGATGAAGATTTAGAAATTTGGATTATGTGATTCCTCCAAGACAAGTTAAAGGCTATGTGGATTCCTAATATATTGATAGAGTTAAGAGGGTAAATTTCATTAGTTTCGAAGACAATAGGATTATCTGGAGGAGAAGAAGATAAAGA
>JAXCGZ010005772.1:47500-55000 GCA_037179515.1 Halocaridina rubra
TTAACCCTGATAACAGATCCTTCTAAAGATGAATAACCCCGTACAACAATAGATAAAGATATATAATCAGAGGAAATTCAATGTAATGATGAGTATTCCTGTATGCAAAGTATTGTTTTAAGTTTACATATTATAATAATTCATTGTAATGATGAATAACATCATGAAGCACCATGTAAACTTTGCAAGCAATGAAAAGACTTTTTAGATGAAGAACTCGAGACAACACCTTATGTTACATAAACCTTAAAAAACATCGCAAAGATGTATAACCCCATACAATAATGCCAAAAATGTATCACAAAGATGAAGAGTAATATAATATAAAAGCATTCTGTTGATTTTCAACAATGAAACTATCATTCTAAAAGCTGAATAACCCAGTAAATTGTATAGTCATTATAACTTATTGTATAACCATAATCCCTCTGTAAAGATTAGCTTCATACAACACCATGTATATTTAGACAACCCCTTTAAAAACATTGTAAAGATTCATTACCCTCTGCATAACCTTCGAAGCTTATAATAACATATCAAAGTATTAAAGAATACCAAAATTTCTATAGATTTTGAATTAGAGCAACCCATCAAAGCATTTTAAAATGAATAAGTAACTTCTAAATAACCCTTAGGAACAGCATAAAGATGAATAACTCTCTACAAGACCTTGTAAATATACATTTTCTCAGCGGATGCCCAACTAATTTGAAACATTCTATTTAGTCTTGGCTTAAAATTGATAACACTAGAAAATCATCATAAAGATAAATAACCTTGTGCAACTTTTCGTGAGGTTGGATACCCTTTGAAAACAGTTTGTGCTAATGATTAACCCATAAATATCACCTCAATGGTTTAGATAGATGAAATTTTATAAATATGATTAACCCCTTGTACTGTGCCGTGAAATAACTAGCAATACCTTGTAAAGATGAATATCTCCATACAACACCTTGTAAAGTCCCATGTTTTAGAAATGCCTTGCAGAGATGAATAACTGCATATAAGGCCTCGAAAATATATATAATACAGTGCAATATTTGTACAGTTAGATCCCTATAGGAATGCTATGGAAATATGCATAAATCCCGACATTACTTTGTAAAGATGACTGAACTCATTCAAACCTTATAAACTTATAAATATATTGCATACACGGACAACCGCTACAGCACCTTGCAAAGATTCAAAACCGCATGCAAACCTTTGTAAAACTATTACTAGGCATAGCTTGTAAAGATGCATAGCAGCCTACAACCCTAATAAAGATAAACTATCACATCACCTTGTAAAGGGTTATAATTCTAGAATCACCCTGTAAAGACGTATAACCCCTTACGAAACTTATTGTTAGGTAACCTAATAAATGCCTTGCAAAGATGTGTAACCCTATACATTAACTCGTAAAGATGAATAGCCCTATTCAGCTCCTTTTGTAGTTAGATAACTCTAGAAATGTCTTGTAAAGATGAATATCCTCGTAAAACACCTTGTGAAGATGTATAACCCTCATATTTCAATTTGTAAAGCTATATAACTCTAGGCCTGGTAAACACGATAACCTCTTTATTGATTTGTAAAAGTATATAAAGCCATACAACACCTTTTGAATACAGATAAGTGTAGAAATACCTTGCAAAGATGTATAAACCATAAAACACCATGTAAATTTGACAAGAGAATAGTCCCTACCAATACCTTGTAAAGCTATATAACCTTTGAAATATCTTATAAGCTTGCATAAAACTCATTCAGTGCCTCGTAAAGATGAAGAACCCCATACAACATCTTATACAGACAGAAAACTCCTGAAATGTCTCGTAAACAGAAATATAACCTCATATGACAAAGCTGGATAATACTAGTATGAAAACATGTAAAGATTCTTTACACAATATATAGAAAACAACTAAAATGACAGAATGTATTCATAAAATGTTGCAACACTAAATGGAATGGGGGGGGTTAATCATCTTTGCATCATCTATTCAGATAATTGTTATCTTATTTATTGTTAGTTTTAAGAACTGAGTTTTGAATGTCACGTGCGTGTATATATATATATATATATATATATATATATATATATATATATATATATATATATATATATATATATATATATATATATATATATATATATATATATATATATATGAAATGTGATAGTATCTCTCTCTCTCTCTCTCTCTCTCTCTCTCTCTCTCTCTCTCCTCTCTCTCTCTCTCTCTCTCTCTCTCTCTCTCTCTCTCTCGTTAACACAGTTGATCAAAGCAGAATGTAAGCACGCCTGGTAATACGGAATTGTGTTCCTTGCTAATATAGTGTGAGAAGCCACAGTTGTATCATCATATTACGTGTTGCCTTTGGAATATTTTTTCAGTTATATCTCCGGATTTCATGTTAACTTGCATATATAACGATATTAAATTCCAATGATATTAAAAAGGGGGCATAGTAGTTATTGTTTCTGACCAGGATTGAAGCCCAGTACCCACTGTCAGTTCATCAACGTACGTAGGTACTTTGTAACACTGGAGAGATGAGCCACTACTATATACGTTGAAGGATTGTCATTGTATACACCTGCTTTCAATCCTTGTTAGAGACTGCTAATTTTTTAAGTAATATTAGACTATATATCCGTTTCGAGCATACATTTATGACATTTGTTAGCCTTGGAATGCATAAGAAGTACACACCATTATTGCGAAAGATTCTCATTTGAATTTGCCTTCAATATTTGCTCACTCAACAATAACAAACATTGTCATGTTTACCATCTGGTTAACGATACGTAGTCGGTCTGCTTTATGTTGACAGAGATGATGTGTGTGATTCTCTCTCTCTCTCTCTCTCTCTCTCTCTCTCTCTCTCTCTCTCTCTCTCTCTCTCTCTCTCTCTCTCTCTCTCTCTCTCTCTTCTTTCCTTCTCCTCCTCCTCCTCATCATCATCATCATCACCATCATCATACCTTCCTCTACGTTTTCATTTTTATATTCCTATATCCTCCTTTGCACTTTCTCCCTCCCATCTTTTTGCTTTCTTCTCCAGAGAACAACGCTGGGTGAGTGATAACATCGATTAGATCAAGTCATTCAGGGGATGTTTGTGTCTGCAGTGAGGAATGGGGCTTCCTCATGGGGCCATTTAAGCACCTTTTCTTTCGAAAGAAACTGATACTCAAATGCATTTTCACGTAACCTGCAGATCCACTTTACCTTCTCCAAGAAGCGGAATTTTATTTGTTATTACACAAATGAACCCCCTCCCTCCTCCTCTCTTAAGCTGCGTAGCTTAATGCCCTCCCTTTTTCCTCAAGCAATATATCTTATTTGTCAATAAATTAATAAAACTCCCCTCTTATCCTCCAGCCAGCATGGCTTATTTTTTTGATAATCAAATAAGGATCCCCCCTCCTCGTTGTGAATAAATGCAGTTCCTTCCGCCTTTATCAAAGAGCTTAACTTCTTGGTTTATAAAAGAAAGAAAAAAACAAAGTTTATAATACCTTCTCCCAAGTAGCTTATTTTACTGGTAAATGAACAAATGAAGCGCCTCCCTCCATCTCTGAAGAGCATATATTGCTGGTTAATAAACAGATGAAGCTCCTCCTTCTTTCCTCAGGCAGCAGCGCATTTTCGGTTAATCCACAAGTGAAGCTCCTTCTCAATAACACACTTCCCTTCTTTTCATCTGCATAATTTATTCATACATTTTGCTTATTAATGTGACACCAGGACGGGCCAAGAAAATTGCCCACATCGGGCCTTGGCACCAAGAAAGTGAGAAAGAGAGTAAAGAGAAACAGAGATGGGAAGTGTTTCGACTTGTCAGATGTGATGGGAGAGAAAGAGATTTGTAAAGAAACCGCCAGAATATTCACTTTAGATATAGTCATAGAAAAAGAACAGTAACTAGGGGATGACTTAACATCGAGCTCTCCTGGACAGCCGCATGTAAGTGCAAAGCCTTAAGATGCAGTAAAGCAACGGGAGTATACGAACAAAAGCCCATTTTACATCCCAAGATGATACATTCATGAAGCTCCACCCTCTCTCTTACCCTAAACCTGCTTATGCCTTTTGGGTCGATCAGATTATGAAACTTCACATAGTTTTCCCCAGTCCTATTTGTATTGGTGGATAACAAAAAGTAGCCCTCCCCTACCTTTCCAATGTTGCGTTGTTTAATTGTAAAAAAAAAAAAAACTTAACTAACACTTTCTGTTATAGAGTAGAAACCTCTCTCTCTCTCTCTCTCTCTCTCGCTCTCTCTCTCTCTCTCTCTCTCTCTCTCTCTCTCTCTCTCTCTCTCTCTCTCTCTCTCTCATGACTGAATGAGTAGAGATCTTTACACAGCCAGTTCGTGTTCGGAATCTGGCAGTCTAAGAAAAACCTCCAAAACGATTTTGTAAAGTTCTGTCTCCCTCGTTGAAGTAAAAGAGTATATCTGTAAGGGAAGGTGGGAATGGGCTAATCTTTCACTAAAGAGAAATTTATTATTTTCTATAGGTTTTCCATAAATCTTCTCTATATAAACTTTTTTTTATTTAATATTATATAGCGTAAGATCTTATGATTATTATTATTATGATTATTATTATTATGATTATTATTATATTTATTTGTCGTATGGCCTCTCACATAGATGCCAAGAGCCGCTAGATGGCAGAGTGCACACTCGAAAACCCGCCCATTAGAGAAGGACGGTATATACCCGCAGAACGTTAGTTGAAATTAAACCTTGCCGGGGGGGCAGAACTACACGATCTAGTTAGAAACCTCCCCCGAAGGGGGTAAGGAATTGTAAATTGTGCTAGTGGGGAACTGTGACTTGTAAGAACTGTAGGAATGGGAGCTTTGAGGCAATAGAGGAATCATGTAGCTTTTGAATAAATTAAGCATGAAGATGGGAGGCTTATCTGTCATCACCTCGCATGCTGTAGCTTTTGGCCTGTTAAATAATACGTCAACACGACATATTATTAAACTATTATTATTATTATTATTATTATTATTATTATTATTATTATTATTATTATTATTATTATTATTATTATTATTATTATTATCATAATTATTATTTTTATTACTATTATCATTTTTATTATTATTATCATTTTTATTATTATTATTATTATGTGGACAGGGCGAGGGGACTGGGAACCCTCCCCTTGTATTAACCTCCTGCAAAACGTCATAGAAGAAGGGGAGTAGAGGGGAGAATAACTTCTCCCCAAACTCTAGTTTAAGAGTGTCTTAATGTGCGTGGTTGTAGTACCATAGAGAGCAAAAGATGTGAGATTGGATATATGTTTGGTAGGAGGAGGATGGATGTATTGGCATTGTGTGAGACGAAGATGAAAGGAAAAGGAGAAGTGGCATTTGGTGATGTGACAGGTAGGGTGTCTGGGGTTGAAAGGGGGAGAGCGAGAGAAGGTGTGGCATTATTTCTGAGTGAATGGATGGTAAATAAGGTAGTGGAATGGAAAGAAGTGTCATCTAGGCTGATGTGGGTGAGGGCTAGGATAGGTAGGGAATGTTGGGCCTTTGTTAGTGCATATGGGCCAGGATGTGAGAGAAGTGAGGAAGAGCGGGATGAATTCTGGAATGAGTTAACTAGGTGTGTGGATGGTCTGAGTAGAAGGAACTATATAGTTGTGTTGGGAGACTTGAATGCCAGAGTGGGTGATGGAGAGGTAGAAGGTGTTGTAGGAAAGCATGGGGTACCAGGTGGGAATGAGAGTAGCGAGAGACTGGTAGATATGTGTGTGGAGCAAGAGTTGGTGATAGGTAATAGTTTTTTCAAGAAGAAATTAATAATTAAGTATACATGGATGAGAGTGGCAAATGGAAGAGTGAAAGAAAGAGCATTGATGGATTATGTGTTGATAGCAAAGAGCATGATTGGTAGACTGAAAGATGTGCATGCATTTAGGGGTGTGGCTGCTGGGATGTCTGATAATTTTTTGGTTGAAGCAAAAGAGGTAGTAGCAAAATAGTGGGAAATAGAGTGGGGGGATGTAGAAGACAAATGGTGAAGGTGGAAGAGTTGAAAAAGCCAGAGAAGAGACAGGAATATCAAAACAGGTTGAAAGTGGCATATGACAGGGTGAAGGAAAGAGAAGAAGGGGAGTTAGAGGAGGAATTGGGGTTGATAAAAGAATGTTTTGTGGGACATGCAAGTGATGTGTGTGGAAAGAGGTTTGTTGAAGGTGGCATGGGGAGGGGCAGCGAGTGGTGGAATGAAGGGGTGAAAATGAAAGTGGAAGAGAAAAAGAGGGCTTTTGAGGACTGGTTGCAGTGTAACAGTAGGGAGAAGTATGAAAGATAGAGGGAGAAAAATGTGGATACCAAGTGGAAGGTAGAGGAAGAGACGAGGTTAGCAAATGTTAGGTGGGGACAGGATTTTAGTAGGTCATATGAGGAGCATAAAAAGAAGTTTTGGAAAGAAGTGAATAGAGTAAGGAAGGGTGGATCGAGGATGGAAGAGACAGTGAAAGATGTGAATGGACAGATGTTAAGAGGGAACGATGCAAGGAAAAGATGGGCAGAATATTTTGAGTGCTTGCTGAATGTTGAGGAAGATAGAGAGGCAGCTATAGTGGCAGTGGGGGGTTTTCAAGTGCCAGTAATGGGAAATGAAAATGAGAGAGAGATTACAAGAGAGGAGGAGAAAAGGGCATTGTATGAAGTGAAAGCAGGTAAAGCACCTGGAATGGATGGGGTGAGAGCGGAGATGTTGAAAGAAGGGGGTGTGACTGCATCAAAATGGTTAGTGAGAGTGTTTAATATATGCTTTATGTTGTCAATGTGCCAGTGGAATGGTAATTGCTTGTATAGTGCCCCTATACAAAGGTAAGGGAGATGTGTATGACTGCAGTAATTTTGGGGGTATAAGTTTGTTGAGTGTGGTAGGTAAAGCGTATGATAGGATACTGATTAATAGGATTAGGGATAAGACAGAAAATGTGATTGCAGAAGTGCAGAGGGGTTTTAGGAGAGGTAGAGGTTCCATAGATCAGATTTTTATAGTTAGGCAGTTATGTGAGAAATATTTAGCTAAGGGTAAGGATGTGGTAAACTGTTGCATGCAGTGAAGAATTTGTATGAAGGCAGTAGAGATTGTGTTGGGAAGGGAATGAAGTGAGTGAGTGGTTTCCAGTGAGTGTGGGATTGAGACAGGGATGTGTGATGTCACCATGGCTGTTCAATTTTTATATTGATGGCGTCTTAAGAGAGGTGAATGAGCGAGTGCGTGGTCGAGGTTTGAGAATGATAGATGGGGATAATAACGAGTGGGAGCTGAATCAGTTGATGTTTTGCAGATGATACTGTGGTGGTGGCAGATTCAGAGGAGAAGCTGTCAGTTAGTGTCAGAATTTGGAATGGTGTGTGAGAGAAGGAAAGTTGCGAGTGAATGTGGGAAAGAGTAAGGTTATGAGGTGCACAAGAAATGAGGATGGTGCTGGATTAAGTGCTATGTTGAAAGAAA